>SKCR01013112.1:0-34087 GCA_019454045.1 Zanthoxylum bungeanum
CGCCTATCCCTCCTATCATTCCTCCTATCAAACCCCCTATTAGGCCTCCTATCAGGATCTGGCTGAAATCTCTCCTCCACATCATTAAGATCATTAGAATCATCAAACTCATTTTCAGTTCTTCTTCATATGGTGGTACCCGTCGTAGTGCCACATTCTGAGGTGGTGGTATATGTCGAGGTGGTGGTCTGGGAACACTGCCTGTTCGATTACTCTCTACTTCCCTGGATATCTTATCAAAAGCAACATTCATGTTTTCCATCATATCCATGAATTTCCTTTCTAAAGCCTCAAGTTTCTCATCCACTGTCAAACTAGTACCTGCCATCTCAAAGCTTCAACAAACAGATTAGAAGTAACAATATGTGAAAATAATTAGATATCCTCACAATCTCACAAGCTCACGTGTTTACACTCAAATATGTATCACTCCACTCGTGTTTACACTCAATATGTATCACTCCACTCGTGTTTACACTAAATATGATGTGAATATGACTTACCCAAAGTTCACAACAATGTGTAATCTTCAAGCTAGCATAAACAACAAGAACCAATAATGTATATAGGGTAGGTGGAATAATGCGAATAAGGATAGTAATCACGAAGACTCAATCAAAGAAACTTAAGCTAAAGAGCACGGAATAAGAAAAAAATTGAGTTAGCGAAATGCGAAAAACACTCAATGTGACACTTAGCCAATCTTGTAATCACTCTCTACTGTTTTGTCTCACTTACTCTTTTCACTCCTTTTGCCTCTCACACTCACAAGTGTATACAAAGAAAATGAAATACAATGTAAATATCAATATTTCAAGAGGTAGCAAGTAAAACTTGCTTGGATATACACGAAATTAGTGCAAATTTGGTGCACTCAACCTCACTTCACTTGATTCTTCAACATTAACAACACAAATCAGCAAAGGTACACTATGTATAACTCACGAAAATTATCAACTTCATGCATTTCAATTTGTTTCATCATTCATTCACTCACTTTCATCACCAATGCACTCAAACACTCTTTCTTTTCACTCAAACTCATAAGATTGCACTAAGATCACAGGAATGCAAATAAACAAGTTCACGCAAATGCCAAGATGAATGATGTCAATTTTGATTTTTGCAAAGTTGATATGAATAATACTTATGGAAACAACACTAATTGCATGTATTCAACAATAGAAAGACAAGATATGTCAATAAATCTCACATAGTCAAATCTGACCTGATTCTTTTTTTTAACACAAATAACTTAATAACAATGTTGAACACGTCCTAGTAACATACAATTAACAAATAAACACTTGGTTTAAGTAAAGAAAATAAAGCTCTAATTTTGACTCAAAGACCGAACTAGAACATGAAGAAATACTCATGATCAATCAAAAACACTCAAAGGTAGAATGTTATTCATGCTATTTTGATCACAAATAAATAAGAAACAGCAAGAAACAACAAGATCCAACAAAAACTAAGAATCAAGATGAACAAGTATCTTGATGACCAACAAACACAATAAAGAATAAATCAAAAAAACACAAAGTACAGATAGAAAAATTAGACCTTGGAAACCCTAAGCTCTGATACCAAATGATGAAGGAAATCACTTGGAGGATTAGGCCAAGCAAACCCCTCGCAGCGGATAGAACCCCAAGAACCGCAAATTTGATTTTGTAGGAACAAAACCCTTCCAAGGCCACAAAGAAGACCAAAAAGAACTTGTCTTTAAGAACCCTTAAGATGATTCCTTGAAGTGTTCTGGTAGCACGGAGACGCCACTAAGGTTGCCACGCCTTAGATAAGTCGATTGCATGAGATAAGGGGAATCACTCCCTTAAGCAAATTAGGCAATAGCCAAGACTTCAAAATGAAGATGAAATTCGAAATTTGGTGATTAGCTTCTCATTAAGATGAAATGAGTTTAAATAGTATAATGAAAGAAACCCTAATGGGTGCAAAATGACCAAAACACCCTAAGTTGCTAACTAATGGCTATTAAATGGCCATGCCCTTAATAGACATTTAATAACAAACACAAAGTCAAAAGAAACAAAGACTTAATCAATAACAAACAAAGACTTAATAAATAACTTTGCCAAAAAAGTCTAAAGTAAAAACACAAAATAATAAAAGTCAACAAATGTGGAAAACTTTTCCAAATTTGTCTAAAGTTGTTTCCTTGCACCAAAAGTCCTCCAAATTCGTGGCTTCCATGTATAAAGGCATAATGATGTGTCATAAAGTCCAATAAGTCTTGTCTTGGCCGAATATTTAGTGTCGGGCTTGAATCGGCTTGATCCGATATAAAAATATACTCGGCTTCAAGATTGATGGTGCGTTACTCTGGTATGACTTGGGTCAAGTGAAATAGCTTTGGACCCACTCCATTGAAGCCCTCATGTGACGCCAATATCCCCGGAGTTGTCTGTCACACTCGACCATGGCATTCTGCGCTAGCCCCGCCATTGAGTCTCTGATCTTCTTAGCTCTTTGGCGTGTGATTGGCCCTGTTGGCAATTGCAGAGGATCTAATGTTCCTTGAGTTGTTGGATTCATGTCACCAACATTCCACTGCAAGAATGATCCTGAAGCTTATTTAGAATGGGAAGGAAAATAGAATTGATTTTCAACTGTCATCACTACTCAGACGAGAAGAAGATCAATCTGGCAGCAATTGAGTTTACCGATTATGCTATGATTTGGTGGGATCAGCTTGTCTCTACTCGAAGGAGAAATTATGAGAGACCGATTCAGATATGGGCAGAACTTAGAGGTCTAATGAGAAAGAGATTTATACCCGGCCATTACTATAGGGAATTGTATCAGAAACTACAACATTTGTATCAGGGGACCAAGAGTGTTGAGGACTATTACACCGAGATGGAAGTTGCCATGATCAGGGCAAATGTAGTTGAAGATGCAAAAGCTACTATGGCACGGTTTCTAGGGGGCTTGAATAGAGAGATTGCAAACATGGTGGAGTTGCATCACTATGTTGATTTGGAGGATATGCTTCACATGGCTATCAAGGTAGAAAGGCAACTCAAGAAAAGGTCAACATCTAGATTTGGTACTCAGGCTACTTCTGCATGGAAGGGAAAATGAGTTCAGAATGAGAAGCGAGATGGAGGCTTTGACAAGCCTAAAGGCGAGTTCAGTGGAGGGTTTAATAAGCCTAGGGCCGAACCTAGTGCCAAGGGTAAAGAGGCTGCAGAATCGAGCAAAACTAGACCAAAACCTGAGGGTGCAGCTACTAGAACTAAGGATGTAAAGTGTTTCAAATGTTTGGGCATGAGACACTATACTTCACAATGTCCCAATAGGTGTACCTTAGTGATTGATAAAAATAGTGGAGAGGTGTACTCTACCGATAGTGAGGTTGAGGAGGAGATGTCAGAATTAGAGGATGCCAGTGACCATGAGGGAGCTACATACCCACTGAATAACTTATCCTTAGTTGTCAAGCGTGCTTTGAGTGCACATGTTGTAGAGGATGAAAGTGTGCAGCAGAGGGAGAACATATTCCATACTAGGTGTCGTGTGAATGTCATTGGGTTGTAGTATGATCATAGATGGGGGCAGTTGTACTAATGTTGCTAGCACAGCTTTGATTGAGCGAATGGGGTTGAGTTGCTTGAGACACCCAAAGCCTTACAAGTTGCAGTGGTTAAATGATTGTGGGGAAATAAGTGTGACAAAGCAGGTATTGTTGAGTTTTACCATTGGGCCATACACAGATGATGTCCTATGTGATGTGATACAGATGCATGCAGGACATATTCTTTTGGGCAGACCGTGGCAGTTTGATAAAAAGGTTATTCATGATGGGTTCAAGAACAAGTACTCTTTTCAGTATAAGGGAAAACCCATTACATTATACCCACTTACACATGCACAAGTCCATAAAGATCATGTTAAGTTGCAACTTGAGCGTGACAAAGAGAGAGCGAAGGGAAACACCACTTTGGGTGAGACTAGTGAGAGTGATGTATCTGGTGAGAAAAATACGGCCAAGGCCGTTGGAGTTCCCAAGGGGAATGTGAGTGCATGTGAGGGGGAAACAAAAGGGAGAGTTAAAAAGAGTTTCTACATGGGTGAGGGTGAAACGAGGAAAGCGTTCAAGGCTAGCAAGCTCATGCTATTGTTAGTCTATAAGAAGTCTCATATTTATTTTACTAACACTGACCCTTTGCTTACTATGTCTATTTTATCTCTTTTACAGGATTATAGTGACGTACTGACAGAAGAAATACCTAGTGGGCTTCCACCCATTAGAGGTATTGAGCACCAGATAGACTTCATACCTAGGGCAGTCATTCCTAATAGACCGGCTTATAGGAGCAATCCCGAGGAGACAAATGAGCTACAAAGGCAAGTACGGGAGTTGATGGACAAGAGGTATGTACGGGAAAGCATGAGTCCTTGTGCTGTACCAGTGCTTCTAGTTCCTAAGAAAGATGGATGAATTGCATGGTTATCGTCAAGAGGTATGTGCGTTGATTGTCGAGTTATCAATAATATTACGGTAAAGTATCGTCACCCCATTCCTAGACTAGATGACATGTTGGATGAATTGCATGGTTCCAAAATTTTTAGTAAGATTGATTTAAAGAGTGGATACCATCAAATTCGCATGAGAGAGGGAGATGAGTGGAAAACTGCATTTAAGACTAAGTATGGCTTGTATGAATGGTTAGTTATGCCATTTGGTCTTTCAAACGCACCTAGCACATTTATGAGATTGATGAATCATTTTATGCGTGCATTTTTAGGTAAGTTTGTTGTGGTTTATTTTGATGACATCTTAGTTTACAGTAAAACAGTAGATGAGTATGTTATGCATTTGAAGCATGTTCTTGATGTGTTAAGGCAGGAAAAACTGTATGCTAACTATGATAAATGCACTTTTTGTATGGATACAATTGTTTTCCTTGGATTTATTGTGAATGCAGATGGCATTGAGGTAGATTTGGAAAAGGTGAAGGCAATTCAGGATTGGCCAACACCAACAACAGTGACAGAAGTCAGAAGCTTCCATGGATTAGCAAGCTTCTACGGTAGATTTGTTAAAGACTTCAGTAGTATTGCAGCACCACAGACTGAAGTAGTGAAGAAAACTGTTGGCTTCAAATGGGAAGAAGAGCAGGAGCGTGCATTCTAGGATCTTAAAATGAAGTTGTGCAATGCACCAATTTTGACATTACCTAACTTTGAGAAGACATTTGAGATTGAGTGTGACGAATCTGGGATAGGCATTGGAGCGGTTCTTATGCAAGAAAAGCGACCAATTGCCTACTTTAGTGAGAAGCTTAATGGAGCAGTTTTGAGATACCCCACATATGACAAGAAGTTGTATGCACTAGTGAGAGCCCTTGAGACTTGGCAGCATTATTTGTGGCCTCGAGAGTTTGTGATCCACACAGATCATGAATCATTGAAGCATCTGAAGGGCCAAGGTAAGCTGAACAAACGACACGCAAAATAGTTAGAGTTTGTTGAGACATTTCCATATGTAATCTGCTACAAACAAGGTAAGGAAAACATTGTCGCCGATGCACTATCGCGAAGGTATGTTTTACTTAGAGTGCAAGAATGCTTGGGTTTGAATTTATTAAAGAACTTTATGCTAGTGATATTGACTTTAGTACTATCTATGCTGCATGTGAAAAGTCTACTTTTAGTAAATTCTACCAACATGATGGATTTCTGTTTAGGGAGAATAGATTATGCATTCCTGTTTGTAGTATGCGGAGTTGTTAGTGAGGGAAGCACATCGGGGAGGTTTAATGGGGCACTTTGGCATTGCCAAAACCTTAGGGGTATTGAGTGAATATTTTTATTGGCCTAAAATGTGGAGAGATATTGAGCGTTTGTGTGATAATGTTTAACTTGTAAACAGGCTAAATCTAAGGTTATGCCTCATGGATTGTATACACCATTGCCTATACCTAGTGAGCCATGGGTAGATGTATCGATGGACTTTATCTTGGGTTTACCTAGGACTAAGAAGGGTAGAGATTCCATCTTTGTAGTGGTTGATAGGTTCAGTAAGATGGCACACTTTATAGAATGTCATAAAACTGATGATGCCACTAACATTGCTGACTTGTTCTTTAGAGAAGTAGTACAACTCCATGGAATTCCACGGAATATAGTTTCAGATCGTGATGTCAAATTCCTTAGTCACTTTTGGAATGTTTTATGGGTATGGAACTAAACTTTTGTATTCTACTACTTGCCACCCCCAAACTGATGGCCAGACCGAGGTTGTTAATAGGACTTTGACTCAGTTATTGCATACTATTATCAATAAGAACTTAAAAACATGGAAGGATTGTTTGCCTTTTGTTGTATTTGCATATAATCGTATTATTCATTCCTCTACATCTTAGTCACAATTTGAAATTGTTTATGGTTTTTAGCCACTAACTCCATTAGATTTGTTACCTTTGCCTGTTGATGAGCATGCGGGGCTAGATGGAAAAAGGAAAGCCGATTTGGTGAAGTATATACATGAGAAAGCAAGAGAGCAAATACAACAAAAGAATGGGCAATATGCTTCTCATGCTAATAAGGGAAGAAAGCGTGTGGTATTTCAGCCTGGAGATTGGGTTTGGGTACACATGCGCAATGAGAGATTTCCTGAACAACGTAAATCTAAGCTACAACCGAGAGGGGATGGTCCATTTCAAGTCTTGGAATGGATTAATGACAATGCATACAAGCTGGATTTACAAGGTAAGTATAATGTGTCTGCTACATTTAATGTTTCTGACTTAACTCCTTTTGATGCAGGTACAGATTCGAGGTCGAATCCTTTTCAAGAGGGAGGGGATGACATGATCCAGGCCGACACAAAGTAAAAGACCCATTACAAGTACCAGAATAGCCAATTATGAGGTAGAGGACCAAAAGACTCAGAGAAGCAATGACGGGATTAGTTCAGAGTTTTATGGCCGATTGCAACAAACAAATAGAGACGCATGTGGGCTTAAATAGAGAGGGCCCAAAGCCACTTCTCTTGGCCCAAATCAGTTTTGAATGAAGCTTCACAGGCCTTTGAAGACTTGAAGACTTTGCTATTTTTATAATTTAGCCTTTAGGGGCATTGTTGTCTTTATGCCTTTAGGGTTTCTCTTTGTAACACTATTTAAGCTTTCTTTCTTTTTCATTTTGAAAACAATCAACGAATTTGAGAGAATATTACAGCTTTATGCTTTTTGGCTATAGCCAAATTCTTGTAAGGGAGAGATTCCCCTTTTCAAGTTAAAATCGACTTATCTAAGTTTGGAAAACTTAGTGGCGTCTCCATTGCTAGCAAAACACTACAATGAATCATCTTAAAGGTTCTCAAGGGCAAGTTCTTTGTGGGTCTTCTTTGTGGCCTTGGAAGGGTTTTGTTCCTACAAAATCAAATTCGCGAATCTTGGGGTTCTGTCTGTTGCTTAGGGTTTGCTTGTATTTCGAATCCAAGTGGGTTTCTTGTCACAAGGAACATTAGATGTCATGGCCAGTAATATGGTAGAGCCTTTGCAGGTTCCAACAGGGCCAATCACACGCCAGAAAGCTAAGAAGATCAGAGACGCAATGGCGGGACTAGCACAGAATGCCATGGCCGAGTGTGACAGACAACCCCAGGGCATATTGGCGTCACATGAGGGCTTCAATGGAGTGGGTCGAAAGCTATTTCACGTGGCCCAAGTCATTCCAGAAGACTCGCAATAGCCGATTTTGAAGATAGGACCATTTTGAAGAATTTGGCCATTTTATGCCTTATATGTAATTCGGCTAAATGAGCTTGTATTTTGACCTTTTAGTGGCATCATCAGTCTTATGACATGTTATAAAACCGTGCCATCTTACTGAACCTATCAACCACTACAAAGATGGAATCCCTACCCTACCTAGTCCTAGGTAAACCCAATATAAAGTCCATTGATACATCTACCCATGGCTCACTAGGTACAGGAAATGGTGTGTACAACCCATGAGGCATAACCTTAGATTTAGCCTTTTTACAAATCAAGCATTTATCACACAAACGCTCAATATCTCTCCGCATTTTAGGCCCATAGAAATGTTCACTCAATACCCCTAAGGTCTTAGCAATGCCAAAGTGCCCCATTAAACCTCCCCCATGCGCTTCCCTAACTAACAACTAACGCATACTACAAACAGGAATGCATAATCTATTCTCCTTAAACATAAACCCATCATGTTGGTAGAATTTACTAAAGGTAGATTTTCACATGCATCATAGATAGTGCTAAAGTCAGTATCACTTGCATAAAGTTCTTTAATAAATTCAAACCCAATCATTCTTGCACTCAATGAAGTAAGAAAAGCATACCTTCATGATAATGCATCGTCGACAATGTTTTCCTTACCTTGTTTGTAGTGGATTACATATGGAAATGTCTCAACAAACTCTAACCATCGTGCATGTCGTTTGTTCAACTTACCTTGCCCTTCAAATGCTTACCATCAATGATGCGCTTGTAGACACAAGGCTCATCAACTTACCTTGTACAACAATGGTCTGAGTTGTTGCCTTTTGTGTCTGAGGCTGTTTTGGGTCTACTTCTGCCTTGGGACAGAATGATGTCCAGTTGACAGGCGTAAGTGAGATTGGTGATGCTTTGGGAGAACGTGAGGCTGTTGTTGTTACTGGTTCAAAGACAGTTCTAAGTGCTCTTGGTTAAGTTGTTTCGTCTCATATAGTGGGAGTTATTGTTGGACAGTTATGGCCCATAGCATCACTATTTGTATAGATCATGGTGTTGTTGTACAAATTAACTATGTGACAAAGGGAATTGCTCTTCTATCATTTGTAATTAGATTACCAAGATGTATAAATGATAGAAGGTCCATATGATTAGTTCCAGATTGAGATGATATGAGACAGTATCAATCCACGAAGATTTAATCATTAAATATCCCTAGTCGTAGTATTATCGAGATTGGACATCGATAATGCGGAATAGACTAGTATTACACTTGTGCGCGTTGTGGGAGCATAACGGCATAGTTCTCATATATTTGGGGTATAGGATACTCATGCAAGTGTAATAGGAGGTTGTGTTTACCGATGGTACGGAAATAGCTTCGCTCTGGATAGACCCCTCGGAATTCCATTGGTAGTATGACTATATGTCTATGGAAGTCCGAATCAGGGTAGGTGTATTTGGTCTTAACTTGAGACTTGCACCGCTAATACTTGCGACAATCAATATACTTTGGTTTTGGTCATCCAAGGTTTTAACAGGTTCTGTGTACGCCTCTTCTGGGTATATTGAAAATCGTAGTGTATTGGGTGTGATGTCGAGATGGAAGTATCACTCCAGTCATAATGGAGATGATGATCACGTATGATACGGAACTGGTTCTCTTATATGCTGCAGCTATCGGGATATTATGACTAGGTCATGTTTATCCGATTATAGAGACTAGTTACCAGAGATCCGATATGTGCTTCGTACGGGGCAGACACGATTCCAGCCCCAGGCCTTGCACGTGACATCTGATGCTGGATCAAAATACGTAATACTACGTATACTACGCCTGATATAGATCACATATTCCAGTAAGAATATTTCTGGAGAATTGGGTAGGCACGGTGCTTTGCTAGAAGCCCACCATGTCTTGTAAATCGGTAAAAATGTAGTACTAGGTACTTACGTGTTCGGATAGTCCGACTACCGGATTTACTGCCAACATATCCGGGGATCTCATGGGTCGCTTCCCGAAGATTCACCGATAACGTATGACTCGCACTTTATTAATCTGGGATTAATTAGATGAGAGAGAAAATTAATCTGGGATTAATTACGGAGATATTTTATCTTGGATAAAATATTATTAAAGAGAGAGAACGATTAATTTGGAATTAATCGATAAAATAATATATTCGATATATTATACGAAATTGGATTTCGACACGAAATTAAAATTAGATTTTAATTCGGGCAAACGAGTTAATTTAGAATTAATTCGTTAGCGACGTGAATAGTAATTTTCCTAGGCATAATTATTTAATTATGTCGCAATGGAAAATTCTTTAATTCGGAATTAGCGAACCCGAGCCCGGGAGTGTTTGCGGGCGCACTCGCATTTCGAATTCAAGTGCGGCCCACAAGTCACATCAAGCATCAAATCACTAGTCAATCAAGTGATGGAAGTCACATCACTTTGAGTGAAGTGATATCTAGTCACTTTTGATGTGAATAGTTGATGGAAGTTGTTGAATGCATTTAATGCATTTTTTCCTCCAAAATTGTTTAGCTTTTTTGAAAAGCTTTGACCAAAATTTTGTAATATGTTTTTAGAAAACATTTACAAAAAAAAAAAACAACACACTCTCTCTTTTACACACACAAGTTTCGGCCAAGGGCCAAACTTATTCCTCTCTCATTTTTCCTTCACAAAACCGAGAACAAGATGAAGGAAATGGAAGATTTGTTGCAAATCTTGCCATTGCTAGCACATGAAGGGTCATCCTAAGGTGATAGGGAAACCAACTTGTGAGCATGGAATCACCATTCGAAAGCTTGGAGCTTGGAGCACACTTGGAGGTGGTGACCGAAAATGGAGCACAAAACTAGTCCAATGCCGAGAGCTTCATGGAGCAATGGCTTGTGTTCGTCGCATCGCAAAAGCCGTTCAATGTAAGTATGATTCTGCCATATTTCATTGTTGTATTCACATGTGTTTCATTGCTTGAATTGATCATTGGGACTTAATAGAAACCCAACAGTTATTACAGAGGGGGTTAATGTGGTTAAGGATTTGGGTAGGATAGCCCCTACTCCTCCCAAGTCTTCTTGCTTGGGTGCTCTTGGCAATTCTGTTCCCTCTATTGCCACTTCTACAGTTTCTGAGTGTTTGGTTGGTCAAGTTCCTCAGAGTTATGCTAAAGTGCTGAATGGTCCTAAAGGAGTAGATCCTCCTGATTCAGCACCCATGTCTACCTCACCACATTTTGTTCAACCAAATGTTATTGATGGAAGGGTTATAGTTTGCCATCCTTTAGAGGTTGCTGAAGTGGGTAGTGTGTTTTGGCGGAGTACACTAGTTGGATATTTTGTGGGTAAAAGACTTCCTTTTCAAACTGTCAATTCTATTGCGTATAATAAGTTATGGGGGAGACTTGGTTTGCAGGAGATTTTAACATCAGATAATGGTTTCTTTTTGTTTAAATTTGATAGCCTTCAAGAAGCTTGTGCGGTGTTGGATAGAGCCCATATGGCTAATAGACCGTTGGTTCTCAAACTTTGGCAACCAGGCTTATCTTTGACCAATGAGGATCTCTTTAAAGTTCCGGTGTGGGTTAGACTTTTTAATCTGCCTTTTGAGTTGTGGACAGCTAATAGACTTAGTTGTGTGGCCAGTGCAGTTGGGAGACCTCTCAATGCTGACTATATTACCCTTTCCAGGAAACGGCTCAGTTTTGCGACTTTGTGTTGAAATTGATGCACGGAACCCCCTTGTTGAGGAGATTGTTTTTCAGTATCCTAATGGTATTAGGGCACAAGTTAGGGTTGAGTTTGAATGGGTTCCTGTGAAATATACTACTTGTGAAGTTTTTGGCCATTCGTTGAATTCTTGCCCTAAAAAGGCTCATAGTAAGGAGGATAGTAAGCCTTCTCAGTCCTGTGTTCCTAAGTCCTCTATTCCTACTACGGGTAAAGTTTTTAAGGCTGATGCGACTAAGGATAAGGAGGGTGTCTAGATTCCGGTCTCTAAGAAGAAGAAAGGTAAGGGAGTGACTGTGACCACTCCTGTTAGCTCGAACGGTCATGTGATTCAGGATGTTACCACTGACAGAGTTCTTGTTTTGGGTCAGTGTTCTTCCAAGAGTTTGGAACCGGCCCTGGTAGCTCCTTCTGTGCCTGTTGTTTTGTCTGATTTGGAGGTAGAGGGTAAGAAGGAGGAAGGTGAATGTTCTCATGTTTCTTCTCTGCATTTCAAGGATCTTCCTAAGTTTGTTTTAGCTGAGACTCTACCTATTGGAGCTTATGATTCGCCCACTCCCAATGATAACAGTTTGGCTGACAAGGCCATTGATTCTTTGGAGCGCAATAAATTGGTTTATGGCAACAAATCTAAGAAGGGTTTTGGTGGTAAGAGGAGTCAGAAACGGCAGTCCACGAGAGGGGGTCGACGACGCTGATTTGATTGGGTTGGTTCTACTCTTTTCTGTTTTTTTTAATGATTTTTGGTTGTTGGAACATTCGGGGTCTCAATGACCCTATGAAACATGCTGAAGTTAGGAGGTTTCTTCGCGATGAGAAGCTTTCTTTGTGTGGTTTAGTTGAAACCAAGGTAAATGAGGTTAATTTTGTGAGTGTCTCCAGTGCGATTAATCCTTCATGGAAGTTTTTTTGCCACTCTGACATTCTTCCGTTTGGACATATTTGGGTGTGTTGGAACCCTAGTGACAGTGATGTTAGCATTATCCACTCTTCATCTCAAGTTATTCACTGTAGCGTGTCTCATATTTCTGGGTTGTGGAGCTGTGTGGTTTCGGTGGTTTATGGTGAGTGTGACTACGAGAAGCGTCGGGAGTCTTGGGCCGACCTGATTTCTAGTGGTAGTGATTTTGATGAATCTCCATGGCTAGTTTTGGGAGACTTCAATGCTATTCGCACTCCAGTTGAGCATAGTGGTGGATCTGTGGCGTGGCCATCTTGGAAAGATGATTTGGGCTGCTGTTTGGGTCAGACTGGTTTCGATGATCTTCAGTTTTCTGGCTGTCGGTTTACTTGGTTTAATAAGCAGATTCAGTCTCCTATTTGGCGTAAGTTGGACCGTGTTCTCGCTAATTCTTCTTGGGAGTGTCTCTTCCCGAGTTCTGCTACCCGTTTTCTTCCCCCTCGGATTTCAGATCATTCTCCTATGGTGGTTAAGCTTGCAGAGCTCCCTTAGAGGAAAATTCCCTTCAAATTCTTTTATTTTTGAGCTGATCATCCTGATTTTCTCTCTGTTGTGTCTAGGGCTTGGGACATTGATGTTCTTGGTACTCCGATGTTCTGTTTGTGTTGTAAGCTGAAGAGTGCTAAGTTGGCCTTGAAGAAGTTTAATGTTGAGTATTTATCTAATATTCCGAGTAGGGTTTTGGAGATCAGGAGGGAGTTGGATAGAGTGCAGTATGCTTTACAGGATTGCCCTAGTGACTCTGCTATGTTAGCTGAAGAAGAAAGTCTTTCGTTACGGTATGATGATTTGAGTCGGGCTGAGGAAGGCTTCAATAGACATAAATCTCGTGTTCAATGGCTCAACCTTGGGGATCAGAATACTGAATTCTTCTTTACTGCTATGAAGAGTTTTCACTGTCGTAGCAAGATTACTTCTGTTACTAAGAAGGATGGGACCCGTGTGGAAGATGATGTCTTGGTCAAAAGGTACTTGACTTCCGAATTACTAGTGCGTCAATTTGGTATGACTTCGGTCAAGTGAAATAGCTTTGGACCCACTCCATAGAAGCCCTCATGTGTTGCCATTATGCCCTGGAGTTCTGTGTCACACTCGATCATGAAATTTTGTGCTAGCCCCGCCATTGCGTCTCTGATCTTCTTAGCTGTTTGGCATGTGATTTGCCTTGATGGCACTTACAAAGGCTCTATCATATTGCTGGTCGTGACATCTAATGTTCCTTGAGTGGCTGGATTCGTGTCATTCTCTTACTCTTGAAAAGGATTCGACCTCGAATCTGTACCTGTATAAAAAAAGTTTAAGTCAGAAACATTAAATATAGCAGACACATTCTACTCACCTTGTAAATCCAGCTTGTACGCATTATCATTAATCTGTTCCAAGACTTGAATGGACCATCTACCTCGGTTTAGCTTGGATTTACGCTGTTCAGGAAATCTCTCCTTGCGCATGTGTACCCAAACCCAATCACCAGGTTGAAATACCACACGTTTTCTTCCCTTATTTGCATGAGAAGCATACTGCTCATTCTTCCACTGTATGTGCTCTCTTGCTTTCTCATGTATGTGTTTCACCAAATCGGCTTTCTTTTTCCCATCTAACCCTGTATGCTCGTCAATAGGCAATGGTAACAAATCTAATGGAGTTAGTGGCTGAAAACCATAAACAATTTCAAATGGTGCATAAGATGTCGAAGAATGAATGCCACGGTTATATGTAAATTCAATAAAAGGCAAACAATCCTCCCAAGTCTTTAAGTTCTTAGTGATAATAGTACGCAATAACTGAGTCAAAGTCCTATTAACCATTTCGGTCTGCCCATCAGTTTGGGGGTGGCAAGTAGTAGAATACAAAAGTTTAGTTCAAAACTTACCCCATAAAACTTTCCTAAAGTGACTAAGGAACTTCACATCACGATCTGAAACTATACTTCGTGGAATTCCATGGAGCCGTACTACTTCTCTAAAGAATAAGTCAGCAATGTTAGTGGCATCATCAGTATTATGACATGCTATAAACTGTGCCATCTTACTGAACCTATCAACCACTACAAAGATGGAATCCCTACCATGCCTAGTCCTAGGTAAACCCAATATAAAGTCCATTGATACATCTACCTATGGCTCACTACGTACAGGTAATGGTGTGTACAACCCATGAGGCATAACCTTAGATTTAGACTTTTTTATAAATCAAGCATTTATCACACAAACGCTCAATATCTCTCCGCATTTTAGGCCAATAGAAATGTTCACTCAATACCCCTAAGGTCTTAGGAATGCCAAAGTGCCCCATTAAACCTCCCTCATGCGCTTCCCTAACTAACAACTCACAGATACTACAAACATGAATGCATAATCTATTCTCCCTAAACAGAAACCCATTATGTTGGTAGAATTTACTAAAGGTAGATTTTTCACATGCAGCATAGATAATACTAAAATCAGTATCACTTGCATAAAGTTCTTTAATAAATTCAAACCCAAGCATTCTTGCACTCAATGAAGTAAGAAAAGCATACCTTCGCGATAATGCATCGTCGATAATGTTTTCCTTACCTTGTTTGTAGCAGATTACATATGGAAATGTCTCAACAAACTCTAACCATCGTGCGTGTCGTTTGTTTAACTTACATTGGCCCTTCAAATGCTTCAATGACTCATGATCTGTATGGATCACAAACTCTCGAGGCCACATATAATGCTGCCAAGTCTCAAGGGCTCTCACTAGCGCATACAACTCCTTGTCATATGTGGGGTACCTCAAAACTGCTCCATTCAGCTTCTCACTAAAGTAAGCTATTGGTCACTTTTCTTACATAAAACCGCTACAATGCCTATTCCGGATGCGTCACACTAAATCTCAAATGTCTTCTCAAAGTTGGGTAGCGCCAAAACTGGTGCACTGCACAACTTCATTTTAAGATCCTGGAATGCACGCTCCTGCTCTTCTCCTCATTTGAAGCCAACAGTTTTCTTCACTACTTCAGTCAGTGGTGCTGCAGTAATACTGAAGTCTCTAACAAACTTACGGTAGAAGCTTCCTAATCCGTGGAAGCTTTTGACTTCTGTCACAGTTATCGGTGTAGGCCAATCCTGAATTGCCTTTACCTTCTCTACATCAACTTCGATGCCATCTTCACTTACAAAAAAACCAAGGAAAATAATCATATCCATACAAAAAGTGCACTTACCAAAGTTAGCAGACATTTTTTCCTACCTCAACACTTCAAGAACATGCTTCAAATGTGTAACATGTTCATCTAATGTTTTACTATAAACTAAGATGTCATCAAAATAAACTACAACAAACTTACCTATAAATGGACGCATAACATGATTGATCAATCTCATAAATGTGCTAGGTGCGTTTGTAAGACCAAATAGCATAACTAACCTGTTAGGAAACATAATCCCTAATATATTTACATGTTTGTCCTCTAGGATTTAACCATACATGTATTACTAGTCCTAGATTTATTTACATGCTAATTGAAATAAATCTATAATAACCACAACACAATTGCATACCTTTTAATCTTGTAGAGACCTCTTAATCAAACTTAATTGATTGCTTAACTCAATAAGCAAATGGTCTTATTTATAGGAGGGAAAACGAGTCACTATGTAATCACATGCATTGATTACTATTAATCACATTATTAGGATGCATAATGACATTTTCTAACCCTTACAAAAATGTTAACATCATGGGTGTACCATATGTTCCCCATTTAACATTTCACTAATTGTTGTTACTTAACAACTCTTGTTGTTACTTAATTATTTGATTAACAACTCTTGTTGTTACTTAATAATTTCCAACATGAAATCATTAATAATTGTTGTTATTTAACAACACCAAATAATTAACTTAATAATTTCCAACATGAAATTATTACTAATTGTTGTTATTTAACAACACCAAATAATTAACAACAATTAATTTCCAACATCTCCCACTCACACATGATGGGATCAACAGTTTTTATTATCTCTACAAGAATAATTCATACTTTGCAATTGTGCCGTGCGACCAGCATACTTCGAGAGCTCATTTGCTATACATCTGTTAGGAATATATAGTCGCTCGAAAAATGGATAGAACCATAGTGGATTATGTATGCAGTATCCTCGATCATTTATCACATTAAATCTCTCTCGATCTCTTTTCGAATGTAATATTTATTTTATATTCACAATCATGTTTGATCACATAAAATAACATAATTGGTCGACCAGTGAATACAAGCTAATGTGATATTACTTATATAATGATCTTTCTCCTTTCTCGAATCTCTCAACCTTGATTCAATTCGCTTTTCCAGATATGTCCTTTCGGATCGAATCTCTCATGATCCTTCAGTAACACTCCAAGATAGCGATCATCAAATCTAAGTTTTAAGAAGCAGACAAGAGTCTAAAGGGTACAATGTGAGATTGAAATAATCTCAAGGGTCTCACACAATATTAAGACTGAGATCTTTACTTGTATTACCCTCAATAGTCACAAATGTACACATGATATGAAAACATGTGCTACGGTATTCTCTCTTTTCCCATGGCGCGCATGTGTCATAAAATACCGTACAGATTATAGTTCATACAAACACAATGTCTAACTCATAACTGACATTAAGACAATTAAGGTGACCTCATAACGACATTACTTAATTTTCAAGCTTGAGCTCTCTAAATTATCACTCAGATAATTAGCTTAAAAATTTGTCTCATCTCCCATTAACACAAAGTAATGGAGGCGATTGCCTGTGTGAGAGGGCCAATCATTCACTTGTCTGACATACTTCTCATACTAACTAATAGTATATTTTTTTAAACATGTATCAACATAATAACATGTAGCCACCAAGGGGTGTGGCTTGGTGGTGAAGGGTCCAGAATCTCACCTTGAGGTTCTGGGTTCGAATCTAGGGGGTGCAACTTATTGTAAGAGCCTGGGGCAGCCGGGGGTTTTACCTGCGCCGCGGCCCAAAATGGGTGGTTTGGTGGCGGGGTTCCAACGATTTCAAAAAAAAAAAAAAATAATAAAAAAAATAACATAATAACATGTAAGCATTGAACACAAATATCAATGAGTATTAACATTAGTAAACATTATTTGGGAAAAATACGTATCATAATATGTAAGCACATTAACATCTACGCAATCCCTGAGTTTTTACATGTCTAACAAAGACATCTCTAGGAACAGGCTTGGTCAATAGATCTGCTACCATTTCTTACGTAGAAATGTACTTCATGTTTACCTCTTCTCGTGCAACTATGTCTTTCACAAACTTATATTTGGTATCTATATGTTTCGTTTTACAATGGAATTTTGGGTCTTTTGTGTAGGCTATCGCTGCTTCACTATCACAGTTAACTAATACTGGACCAGAAGCTTCATTTGACATACCCAAATGATCCAAGAACCTTTTCAACCACACAGCCTCTTATACTGCTGATGAAAAGCCCACAAATTCAGCCTCCATTGTGTATAACGCTATACAAGATTGTTTTTTACTGCTCCATGAAATGACACCATTGTTTAGCAAGAAAACAAAACTGGAGGTAGATTTTCTTTCATCTAAATCTCCTCCCCAGTCAGCATCAGTATAGCCTCTCAATTGCAGATCATTTCCTTGATAACACAATGAGTAATCAGTTGTCCCTTTCAGATACCTAAATATTCTTTTAACTGCTTTCCAATGTGCTAGTCCTGGATTGGATTGGTATCTACTTACCATTCCAACAGCGAAACAAATATCAGGTCTTGTACATAACATTGCGTACGTTAAACTTCCAACTGCATTTGCATAAGGAACTTTCTTCATTTGTTCCATTTCTTTTGGAGTTTCAGGACACAATCTACGACTCAAAGCTTCAGTTTTCGTGATAGGAGTATCAATGGGTTTGCAAGCCTGCATTTGGAAGCATTCAAGAATTTTCTTTATATATGACTCCCGTGAAAGAGATAATAAATTCTTTGAACGATTTCTTGAGATCTTAACCCCAAGAATATATGCAGCTTCACCCATATCTTTCATCTCGAAGTTAGATGATAACCATTCTTTGATGTGTTTTACAAACTCCTTATCATTTCCGGCTATAAGAATATCATCCACGTACAAAGATAAGATAATGAACTTATCTTTATCTCTCTTGGTATACACACAATGATCCTCATCTATCATTGTGAAATCATTCGAAATGATTGTATTGTGGAATCGTATATACCATTGTCTAGACGATTGCTTGAGACCATATATAGACTTTAAAAGTCTACATACTTTCTCCTTTTCATTTTCTTTTATGAAACCTACTGGTTGTTCCATGTAGATTTCTTCATCAAGTTCTCCATTGAGAAAAGCAGTCTTTACATCCATTTGATGTAATTCTAGATCCATGCTTGCTACTATAGCCAGAATCAAGCGAATTGAGGTAAACCTTACAACGGGTGAAAAAGACTCTTCGTAGTCAATTCCTTCCTGTTTTGTATACCCTTTTGCTACAAGCCGTGCTTTATATCTTTCGATATTGCCATCGGCATTACTCTTTATTTTAAGAACCCATTTGTTCTTGATAGCTTTGCGTCCTTTGGGTAGATCAACCAATTTCCAAACTTGGTTGGACCTCATTGACTCCATTTCATCTTCCATTGCTTTCATCCATTTTTCTTTAGCAGGACACTGAAGAGCCTCTCTTATGTTTCTAGGTTCTTCATCATCTTGAGGTAGAATCATAAAGGTTTCTCCTTCGATATCGAAACGACGTCGAGGAATGCCTATACGATTACTACGTCGCAATTGGGTACCTAGTGGTGGAACTGATTCCTCACTTTCGATATTATTCCCATTTGAATCATGCACATTGCTCCCACTTGGAATATGTACATCACTCCCACTCGGATCACGTAAATGAGACTCGTGTGAAACTAATTCATCATTTTGAGATTCATGTGAAACAGATTCATCATGTTTACTCAAATTTCTCTCATCACTCCCACTTGAATTAGGTAAACCCGAGTGTTCACCAATCATGTGATCCATGTGATCTTGAGTTTCATATAGAGATAAATCTTGACCTATCTCTCTGCTTAGGAAAATCATTTTCTAAAAAAGTGATATCTCGTGATTCAAATTTTATTACGCCTCCACTTTCATGTTCACCTATGCAAACATATCCTTTTGATTGTTCAGAATATCTTATGAAGATACTCTTTTTTCCTCTTGGGCCTAACTTTCCATGTTCGTGAGAACGTACATGAACATAGGCCGCACAACCCCAAGGTTTTAGAAAGTGAATATCTGGTTTACGACCTGTCAATAACTCATATGGTGTGGTGGACACAGATTTTGATGGCACTCGGTTAAGTACATATGTGGCAGTTAATAATGCATCACCCCAATAGGTTACAGGCAAATTTTCTTGTGCCATCATAGACCTAACAATTTCAAGAAGAGTTATATTTCTTCTTTCCGCAACACCATTTTGTTGAGGAGTAGCAGGAGTAGTCAACTGACGACTAATTCCTTTTTCATCACATAATTCTCTGAACAGATCAGATAAGTACTCACGACCACGGTCAATGCGTAGTGCTTTAATTTTCTGTCTAATTGATTTTCTGTTAAATTCATAAATTTCTTGAAACATTCTAATGCTTCGGATTTATGAGCAATCAAATAGACATAACCAAAGCGTGTAAAATCATCTATGAATGTGATGAAATAAGATGCTCCATGCCTTGTCGTGACATTCATTGGACCACGGATATCTGAATGAATTAATTGTAATGGAAATTCTGCTATAGTCCCTTTTCCGAATGGTTTTCTCGCAGTTTTTCCAGCCAAGCAATATTCACAGGTTGACAATTCTACCTTCTTAATATTTCCCAGAAAGCCTTCTTTGGCTAATCTGTTCATTCTTTGCTGGCCTATGTGGCCAAGTCTAGCATGCCACACAATTACATCACCATCATTATTGACAGATGAAGTAACAAACGAAAAACTGGAATTGTGATTAAAACATTCAACATTTAATACAATAAAACCATCAAGAAAATAACCAGAACCATAGTGTATTGTACCTAAGTATGGAAGTTCAAATTGAAACCTAAATTAACCAAAACCAACACAGAAACTAAATTCCGACGAATTTGTGGAGCAAACAATACATTATGTAGTAGTAAAGTTTTTCCACCATGCATGACTAACTTGCATGTTCCTATGCCTTTGACTTCAACTCGTGAGTTGTTGCCAACATATATCCACTTCACCCCAGGTGAAATTCGTCGAAATTCCACGAAGGCATCTCTATCCTTCGCTACATGGTATGTGGCTCCTGAGTCTACAGTCCACAAATGATTAGATTCAGTTAGAAAGATTGAACTTGAAACACATATTTCATTTAAATATGCTCGAAAGGTTTTTACCTTTTTAGGCTCAGTGCAGTCACGAGCAAAATGACATTTCTTACCACAGTTAAAACATTTAACCTTTGCCATGTTTTTCTTTTTGGTAGGACGTTTTCTTTTCCCATGTTGATTGGTTTTCTGTTTCTTTTCTGGCTTGGAAGAATTTTGTTCTTTTCCGAACTGGAACCCACCACCATGAAATTTTATTTTCTTCTTGAAACCCCCAGGTTTGCTAGTTTCTGTCATATACACTTCAGTATTTGACTTAGCGGCCGCGAGTCGGTCGCTTTCTAATTCAAGGTGACGTTTAGCATCATCAAAGGTTTTGATGCTCTCATTGTGGGTCAAATGCATCTTCATATGCTCCCAGCTATTTGGAAGAGAACGAATGACCGCTTGGACTTTTTGTTCATCTGTAAGAACATGTCCAGCATCTGCCAGTTCAGTAATCATGTTTGACATTTGCCTCAAGTGTTTTGACATAGTAAACTCAGGGCGTTACTTGTATGTGTCAAACTTGATTTTCAGTGACCTGAGTTTGGTTATTGATGTACTACCAAACTTTTCAGCTAGTGTGGACCATATGTCCTTAGCCATGTCATATTTCCTGAACTCTTTCATTAGGTCATTATCCATACTTCTCAGCAACGTAATGCGGGCAATTGAATTCTTTTTCTTCCAGGCCTCATAAGCCTCTCGGTCTCGCCTGTGTAGGGCTGTAGTGCCATGTTCAGGTTCATCCATGCTCATTTTCAAAGTTTCAAGAACCTCTTGTTCTTCTAGCACATATTGGATTTTCATGCTCCAAATTTCATAATTATCGCCATTCAGTTTCTCAACCTTGTTGAGTTCATCGATAATGTTCTTTGTTGCGGAAGCCATTAAAAAACACAAAGTTTCTACATACATTCATGCACAATTGTTAATACTTTTGTTTTTTTTTATCATGAAACAAATTATGTTTAATAAAATTCTTCAATGGGGTTAGAGTCAAAAGGCCACTATGTGTCCAATCATCATCCAATTACCCAATGTAAAAATATTATCAACATAGTCAATCATGTAAAATCATTTTCTAAAAATTACATAAATTCTTAGAACATCTTAATCATGCGACAATTGTACATGACAATCATTGATTTAATTACATAAATTAAATTCAACATGAAACATTCATATATATAAATACAATATTTACATGCCGTAAAATAACACACAAAACAACATGAAAGAAATTAATTTTTACGACAATAATTTTCCAGTTGTAGAGTCCCAACTCATATATGTTTTTGGATACGAATCCTCAAACTCTTTGGGTAACTCGTAATTGATCTTGGACAGCCATGGAAAACCTATAGCAAATTTAGGATCCTTACAACGTTTCAGGAACATCGAAGGAAAAATAATATTATTTGCCTTATGCCGTAGATACTAAACCGCTAACCTCTCAATGGCTTTATTATAAGGAACATGTTTTTCCTCACGTTTTACTAATATCCAAATACGAGTAAATTTTTTTTGCCATATCTTGGGGAGAGTGTTTCTCAGTAATCTGAATCTATTCGGTTGTCCTATCCAATTACCTGCCCAGATAGACTCATGTAACATGTTATTGAAAGTGATGATATATCATATCATCGCTTTCACTCATTCGATATTTATCCATTTCCATCAACATGTCTAATATCATCTCCCGGTCTGTGGGTGTCAAAATCATTTTTGCAATTCTTCGAATAATCGCCATGATTTTTCTGTAACAAATACAAGGAAAAATCAATACAATGAAACACAAAGTTACATTGACTAAAATAAACATCACAAAAATATTCATTTTTATAAACACAAAGTTTATATGATAAAACAAATTTATCGTGGCCGATTAAAACATTTTGTAAAAAGGATTGGACTTTTAATCATGACGGATCAGAATTACCGAAGCAAACCGATACAGACATGACCAACACGAGACCACACAGATTTCCACGCGCCTTCACGCGCAGCCACGCGCCGGCCACGGGCTCCCACTCGCCCTCACGCGCTCTCACGCGCCGGCCAGCCTCGGTCAAGTCACACGCGCAGACGACATGTCGTCTGCGTGTTCTGTGACTGTATGACATGTCGGTTATCATTTATATGTTGAACCGACTTTTCAGTTGTGTGATTCATAGACGACATGTCGTCCCTTTGACCTATACGCGTACGATTTGTCGTACGAAAATCGGACGACTTGTCGTCTGGCTTTATAAATACCGGATGACATGTAGTACGGTTCTTCTGCGAGTGTTTTTCTGGGTAAAAACAGATTCAACTAGCCAACTTCTAGGGTCCATATATTTCTCAATTTTAATCCAAATTAAGCAAATGATATACCAAATTGAAGATCTCATGACCTAGTTTTCAAAACATATTTGAACATGCGATTATCAATTTTCTACAGAGATTTATTACGGCCAAAAGTTGGAAGAAAATCATTTTTGTAAAAATAAAAACCAGAAGCATTTTTAACAACTTTCATGCATGTTCATGCAATTTTTGTGTAATCTAACTAGAATACATGCATTTAAGCTATGATACCAATGTTAGGAAACATAATTCCTAATATATTTACATGTTTGTCCTCTTAGGATCTAACCATACATGTATTACTAGTCCTAGATTTATTTACATGCTAATTGAAATAAATCTATACTAACCACAACACAATTGCATACCTTTTAATCTTGTAGAGACCTCTTAATCAAACTTAATTGATTGCTTAACTCAATAAGCAAATGGTCTTATTTATAGGAGGGAAAACAAGTCACTATGTAATCACATGCATTGATTACTATTAATCACATTATTAGGATGCATAATGACCTTTTCTAACCCTTACAAAAATGTTAACATCATGGGTGTACCATATGTTCCCCATTTAACATTTCACTAATTGTTGTTACTTAACAACTCTTGTTGTTACTAATTATTTGATTAACAACTCTTGTTGTTACTTAATAATTTCCAACATGAAATCATTACTAATTGTTGTTATTTAACAACACCAAATAACTAACTTAATAATTTCCACATGAAATTATTACTAATTGTTGTTATTTAACAACACCAAATAATTAACAACAATTAATTTCCAACATAACCATTCATACAAGCCATACTTGGTCTTAAATGCAGTTTTCCACTCATCTCCATCTCTAATGCGAATTTGATGGTATCCATTCTTGAAATCAATCTTACTAAAAACTTTGGAACCATGCAATTCATCCAACATGTCATCTAGTCTATGGATAGGGTGACGATACTTTACCGTTATATTGTTGATCGCTCGACAATCAACGCATATACGCCACGACCCATCTTTTTTAGGAACTAGAAGAACTGGTACCGCACAGGGACTCATACTTTCTCTGACATACATTTTCTCCATCAACTCCCTCACTTGCTTCTAAAGTTCCTTCGTCACCTCCGGATTGCTTCGATAGGCTGGTCTATTGGGAATGACTGCGCCAGGTATCAAATCTATCTGGTGCTCAATACCTCTAATGGGTGGAAGCCCACTAGGAATGTCCTCTGTCAGCACATCACTGAATTCCTGCAAAAGAGATTAAATGGACACAGGAAGCAAATGGTCAATGTTAGCAATACAAACACGTCGATCCTTGTAGACTAGCAAAAGCATAAGTTTGCTAGCCTTAAAAGCTCTCCTAGTTTCACCCTCACCCATGTAGAAGCTCTTTTTCACTCGCCCTTTTGTTTCCCCTTAAGATCACTCACACTCCCCTTAGGAACACTCACGACCTTAGCCTTAGCCTTAATTTCCTTACTAGGTTCGATTGCACTCCCCTCACATGTTTTCTCCAAGGCTGTGTTTGCACTCTCGTTCTCTCTATCCCTCTCAAGTTGTAACTTGACTTGATCCTCGTGGACTTGCTTCTGTGTAAGTGGGTATAATGTAATGGGTTTTCCTTTATGCTGAAAGGAATACTTATTCTTGAACCCATCGTGTATGACCTTCCTATTAAACTACCATGGCCCGCCCAAAAGAATATGTCCTGCATGCATCGGTATCACATCACATAGGACATCATCTGTGTATGGCCCATTGGTAAAGCTCAATAATACATGTTTAGTCACCTTTATTTTGCCACAATCATTTAACCGCTACAACTTGTAAGGCTTGGGATGCTTCAAGTAATCTAATCCCAACCTCCCAACTAAAGCTGTACTTGCGACATTAGCACAACTGCTCCCATCAATGATCATACTACACCCATTGCCATTCACACGGCATCTAGTATGAAATATGTTCTTCCTATACTGATCACTCTCATCCTCAACAATTTGTGCACTCAAAGCACACTTGACAAATAAGGACAAGTTATCTAGTGGGTATGCAGCTCCCTCTCTGTCACTAGTATCCTAAATCTCAGGCTCATCATCATTAACCTCAACCTCACTATCGGTAGAATATACCTCACCACTCTTCTTATCAATCACTAAGGTGCGCCTGTTGGGGCACTGTGAAGCATAGTGTCCCATGCCTAAACACTTGAAACATTTGATGTCGTTAGTCTTTGGTGCTGTACTCTCAGGTTTCGGTCTACCCTTGGCACTAGGTTTGGCCCTTGGCTTGTTAAAGCCTTCATCCCATCGATCATTAGGAACCCATTTCCCCTTCCATGTAGAAGTAATATGAGTACCAAATCTGGATATAGACTTCTTCTTCAATTGCCTCTCTACCTTGATAGCCATGTGAAACATATCCTCTAAATCAACATAATGATGCAACTCCACCATGTTGGCAATCTCTCTATTCAAGCCTTCCAGAAACCATGCCATAGTAGCCTCTGCATCCTCCACTACATTCGCCCTGATCATGGCAACCTCCATCTCAGTATAGTAATCCTCTACACTTCTAGCCCTCTGATACAAATGTTTTTTTTTGGGATACAACTCTCGGTAGTAATGGTTGGGTATGAACCGTTTCCTCATAAGACATCGAAGTTCTTCCCATGTCTGAATTGGCTTCTCATGATTCTTCATTCGATTGGTGACAATCTGATCCCACCAAATCATTGCATAATCAGTGAATTCCATGGCTGCCAGATTGATCTTTTTCTCATAAGAGTAATTATGACATTGAAAATCAACTCGATCTTCTTTTCCCACTCCAAATACGCTTCAGGATCATTCTTGCCTCGAAAGTTTGGTATCATGATCTTGATACTGCTCAAATCACCATCAACGTCACCATGTCTACCATAACCTCTCCTGTCATAATCCTTACGTCTGTCATCAAATGCACCTCTACCATCAAACCGTCTATCCCTCCTATCAAACCTCCTATTAGGCCTCCTATCAGACCCTCGCTAAAATCTCTCCTCCTCATCATTAAGATCATCAGAATCATCAAACTCATTTTCAGCTTCTTTTTCATCTGGTGGTATACGTCGTCGTGCCACATTCTGAGGTGGTGGTATATACTGAGGTGATGGTGCTCTGGGAACACTGTCTGTTTAATTACTCTATACTTCCATGGATAACTTATCGAAAGCAATATTCATGTTTTCCATCATATCCATAAACTTCCTTTCTAAAGCCTCAATCTTCTCATCCACTGTCAAACTAGTAGCAGCAATCTCAAAGCTTCAACAAACATATTAGAAGAAACAAATATGTGAACAAAATTATATAACCTCACAATCTCACACGCTCACGTGTTTACACTCAAATATGTATCATTCCACTCCACTCGTGTTTGCACTCAATATAGTATGAATATGACTCACCAAAAAGCTCACACCAATGTGTAGTCTTCAAGTTAGCTTAGACAACAAGAAACCAATATAGGGCAAACAGAGTAATGCGAGTAAGAATTAACAAATACGTAGACTCAATTCAAAGAAAACCTACAGCTAGAATAATTGGAATATAGAAATCACAAACTAGAACAACAAACAAACAAGCACGCAAACAATTGCGGACATATGCAAATTCGAAAGGAAATTTGGTGCCTCAATAGAAATTTTTTTGAATTACCCTTTACGGACACCCAAATGATAAAATAGAACCAACGAAATTCAACCAAAATTTTGAACTTTTTTACTCTTTTTTTTTTTGCTCTTCAGATCACTTGAGCTCTCAAAAAAATTTCTAAGTGTTGACCGGTTTGTAGTCTGGTGTGGGACTGGTATGGTTGCTAGCCGGTTTCAGTAGCTATGTTTTACTCACAGGTTAACTGGTATGGGACCGATATGGGTGCTTACCGGTTCAAGTAGCTATGTAATCTCCAGGTAGACTGGTATGGAGGCCGGTATGGGATCAGTATGCCAGTCACCGACAGATCAGAAATGTAAAAACACTTAAAAACACAAAAAACTAAGAATCAAGATGAACATTTATCTTGATGACCAACAAACACAATAAGGACTAAATCAAAAACACAAAGTAAAGATAGAAAAATCAGACCTTGGAACCCTAGGCTATGATACCAAATGATAAGAACCCAAGCCCTAACTCTGCCCCAAAAGCTAGCTAGAGGAAAAGGGTTGGCCCTGGCCTTATAAACCAGCCCATGAGGCATCCCGCAACCGATGTGGGACGCATCAATATGGGTTTTACTCCATCAGGTTGGTCTACAAGTTCTCAGACTGAGTTAGAGTACATAGACTCCATCTCAAGGTTCATGGCTTTGAGCCATTCCTCTTTATCAGTATCATCCATTGCACTACGATAGATCAATGGATCATCTATACCTTCACAAGATGCAACAACTTGCACCTCTCCATTTCCTATATAGCGTTCAGGTTGTCTTACAATTATGTGGTATGATATTCTGCTAAACTTGCATCTGACTTTCAGATGTAGAAGGTGCTATGTCTATGTCAACAGTTCACATGGTTTACTGATCGTACCAGCAAGTAACTCCTCAAGTAACACTTTAATTCGAGGTTTGAACTCTCTCATATAATCCTCCTTAAAAAAATATAGCATTTATCGACACAAATACTTTATTATCTTCTAGACTATAAAAGAATCCACCCCTAGTTTCCTTAGGATAGCCTACAAATAGGCACACATGTGAACGAGGTTCCAACTTAGTAGTCTTGTTCTTTAGCACATGTGTTGGACACCCTCATATGCGGAAATGTCGTAAACTAGATTTATGACCATTCCATAACTCTAAGGGACTCTTAGGAATAGACTTAGAAGGAATTACATTGAGGATATACATTGTTGTTTCTAATGCATACCCCCAGAATGAACTAGGTAGAGTGCTATAACTAAACATTGATCTCATCATGTCTAGTAGGGTCCGATTTCTCATTTCTGCAACACTGTTTTGTTGTGGTGTTCC
Organism: Zanthoxylum bungeanum; assembly: GCA_019454045.1. Classification (NCBI taxonomy): domain Eukaryota; kingdom Viridiplantae; phylum Streptophyta; class Magnoliopsida; order Sapindales; family Rutaceae; genus Zanthoxylum; species Zanthoxylum bungeanum. Next base: position 28,202 of record SKCR01013112.1, read on the forward strand.
AGGTGTTGTGAGCTGTGAAATAATTCCATGCTCAACTAAGAATTCCTCGAAATCTCTATCAAGGTATTCACCTCCACGATCTGATTGTAGAATTTTGATGTTTTTACCTAACTGGTTCTCAACCTCAGCACGATATTCTTTAAACTTTTCAAATGTATCTGACTTGTGCTGCATTAGATAAATATACCCATATCTTGAATAATCATCAATGAAAGTGATGAAGTATTCATAACCACATAGGGCTTTTACATTCATCGGTCCGCAAACATCCGAATGTACAAGAGGTTCTTTGGCTCTTATCCCTTTTCCAGTAAAAGGTCTCTTAGTCATTTTGCCTTCTAAGTAGGATTCACAGACAGGTAAAGAATGAAGTTTTAACTGATTTAAAAATCCGTTCTTAATTAGTCTATCTATCCGGTCAAGGTTAATGTGACCAAGTCTAAGGTGCCAAAGATAGGTATCATCTTGAGAAATCTTTTGTTGTTTAGTTTTACTATACAATAACAAAGGGGCATACCGCGGACAAGAGGACATGCCCGTTTAGTTTTAGATTTTTCAATCTTAAATATTTCAATATTAAACAGTGACTCATGCACTAACGGCCTTAATATATATAGATTATTTTCGGAATTTCCCGTGAATATATTTAATCTATTTCTACTAATAATAACTGACTTATTATTAAATGAAATAGAAAAACCACATTCCATGAGTTTTGTAATAGAAATCAAATTCCTGTGAAAACCAGGAATATAAAGCACATTAATTAAACATAAATAACTATTATTAATATTTAATTTTGAATCTCCCACTGCTTTAGCTGAAACAACATCCACTGTCCCAACTCTCATGGTGAAGCTACCCTCAACAATGTCCCTCAATGAGTCAAGTAGCTGCAAAGAACAACAAACATGGTTAGTGGCACCAGAATCAACAATCCATATGGATCTATCATCCTCCACCAAAAGAGACTCAATGACAAGTAAATCATATTTACCTGTATTTTTCTTCTCTTTAAGCTTAGCAAGGTATTTCGGACGATTCCATTTCCAATGCCCTCGTTGTTCACAATGGAAACATTTTCCTTTGGCACTGGTTCCTTTAGAGCTTTTGTTGTTTTTCTTCTTCATTGGTTTTGCCTTACCTTTCCAATTAATTTTCTTCTTCTTCTTCTTCTTTGCAGATTTAGAAGATTCGGCAACATTTGCCTAAGCATTGGACCTATGAGGACCCATCATAACGGTCTCATAATTAGTCAGCTCATTTAGCAGTTCGGTCAACGTAAAGGTCAACTTATTCATAGAACATTTGCTTTTAAACTGTAGGAAACTCTTCGAAAGGGTTTCCATGATTATTGTCACTTGGCTTTGCACATTGATACGTACACCATAGGTTTTAGCCATATTAAGATGAGACATCATCCTTAACACATGGTCTCAGACTAATGTGCCTTCCTTCATTCTAGCGGTCAATACAGAGACTATTACCTCATGTTGTTGGCGATCTGAAGGTTGCCCAAACATGTTCTGTAAAGACTGCATAATCAATGATGTTGTCCCCATAGGCTCATGCTGTGCAGCAAGAACCTCAGACATGGATGCTATCAAATAGCTATGAGCTTTTCCATCGACTTTAATCCAATTGTTATAGGCATTACGTACAGCTCTGCCAGCATTAGGTGTTGGCTCAGGAGGACAATCCTCAATTAAGACAAACTTAAGGTCTTTGCAGACCAAGATAGCATTCATGTCACTTTTCCATTTAACATAATTATCCTCGATTAATTTTTCTTATTGTTTGAGAATTGAGATCATTGCTGATGCCATGGCTGAAAAATAATAAACGCGCATTCAATCATTCATTCATCTCATATTTGAATTGTCAAATACTTAGGCATAAAATTAAACATGATGCATGATCAATGTATAATGAATTAGAAACCTAAAAGAATTACTATGCCACAGTTATCTATCATCCCACAAATAAGTGTCGCCGTATGGTAGGTCAAGTATTCGCATGATAGATTGAGACATTCTCAATTAATTAATATATGTGAAATAACTCTTATTCCTATATTAATCAACTACCGCCATTTTGATCAAGGAAGCTTTGATTAACAACTTAATCATTCCTTTGTGAGTAAGACCCATTATTTCGAAACCCTTGGACTTAACTAGTGAAGTGCCGCCGTAGGGTAGGTCAAATCACCAAATACATCTAGAGTTTCTATCCTCTCGGAATCCAAACCTGATATTGACCCAATAAGGACACCATCCGTAGGGGGACAGGAACAAAGCTGCCTCGAGGCGCCTATTGAATCTCAAGTTTCTGGATAATAATGGAGATCACGGGATATATTGTAGTATACCCCTCTCCCACTCACTATTTTGAAGTTTAAGGTTTCTATAATACTAGTATCTAATTAATTTATCTTATCCAAAAAAAAAAGTATCTAATTATTTTAGATTATACTCGGCTAAAACACAACCTTATTAATACTAGTGGATTATTAGTGATCTAACCAATTTTAAAATTTAAAATTTTATTCAATAATCCTGATTAGTCTCTACTAACCATTTAACTTAATTAAACTAATTTAATCAAGTTTGCTTAAGTGATCTAATCCATTATAACTTTTAAAATATTAGTCCACTTATAGGTTTTAAAATTTTAGAATTCAACGAATGGACTATATGTCATTAAACCATTTAACTGATAAAACTACATTATTTATTCCAAAGGTACGTGGTATTGTATCCCGAGTGCAGACCAAATTACCGTCCATTCGGAATCGGCTATGGAATTTACATCCGGGTTTCCATCCGATATACCAAGGAAAATAATGAACTCATAAGGTCCATTTGTATTTAAACTTGAATTCATAATTTTTAAACCTTTAAACAAATTAATCTTATTAATCCTTTTACATGCGTCTTATATTCTTATTTAACTTTTTAAATTTACATAAAATCATATTTTATGACTTGAATATCATGCATGTCTACATGTTTTGCATGTGAAAATGCAAGAGTAGGCACTCTAGGCTATATAACATGTTAATAAACTATTCAAAACATATATATATATATGCCCAGGCATGGGCGTCGCGACGCCTAGAAAACCAGATACAAAAAAGTACCAACAAATCATTGCATAATCAGTGAACTCCATGGCTAACATATTGATCTTCTTCCATCAGAGTAATGATGACAGTTGAAAATCAACTCGATTTTCTTCTCCCACTCCAAATACGCTTCTGGATCATTCTTGCCCCGGAAGTTTGGTATCTTGATCTTGATGCTGCTCAAATCACCATTGACATGATCCAAGCCACGCATGGAGCATCAAAGGATATGACCTCAACATAATGGAGCATTGCAAGTCACCAGATGGACGCGCCAGTATTTCTGAAATCAAGCACATTTTGACAAATGAAGCCGAATCAAGCCCACCACCAAATATTCGAGTTACACAAAGCTTAATGGGCATGAGACACATCATTTGGGTATTATAACATGAAGCCCACGAAATTTGGAGAATTTTGTGCAAAAGAGACGATTTTATCATTTTAGGAAAAGTTGCCTCTTTTGTTGACTTTTTTGGTTTTCATTGATTTGTTGACTTAGTTAGGTCATTTGTAACTAAGTTAGCTAAGTCATTTAGTCAAATTGGATTAGAACTAATTTAGTTAGTTAAAGGACCTATTAGGCATTCTTTAGAAATGATGCCACTTTTGTTGACTTTTTATTTTCGATCTTTTTGCCACTTTCATAAAGATCTTGGTGGGGATATTTGTAATATTTAGTAAATGACTACTTAGGGCTTTAGCTTTATGTAGCCATTGGGTAGTTTTAGGACCTTTTGGTCTTTTTCCCTTTTGAATGGCATTTTAGTAAATTTTCTTTATCCTATATATTGTAAACTTTGTCTTCTTCAATAACAACTTACAAATTTCGAATTTCTTCAAATAAAAATGGCTATGGCCGAATTTCAAGCTTAAGAGAGGGATTCCCTTTTGTTTCAGCTTTGACTTATCTAAGGCATGGCAACCTTTGTGGCGTCTCTGTGCTAGCAGAACACTGTAAGGAATCATCTTAAAGGGTTCTAAAACACAAGTTCTTTGTGGGTCTTCGTTGTGGCCTTGGAAGGGTTTTGTTCCTACAAAATCAAATTCGCGGTGCTTGGGGTTCTATCCATAGCGAGGGGTTTGCTTGGCCTTAAACATCCAAATGAGTTCTGCATCAACCATCAACATCACCATGTCTACTATAACCTCTCTTGTCATAATCCTCACGTTTATCATCAAATGCACCTCTACCATCAAACTGTTTATCCCTCATATCATTCCTCCTATTAAACCTCCTATTAGGCCTCATATCAGGCCCTCGCTGAAATCTCTCCTCCTCATAATTAAGGTCATCAAAATCATCAAACTCATTTTCAGCTTCTTCTTCATCTGGTGGTACATGTTATGGTGCCACATTCTGAGGTAGTTAGATTAGAGTTCTCAAGGTTGACTACTGACCGTTGAGTGGATGTTTCAATTCATCGATGGCTCTTTATGTCATCTTCTTGATCGGCTTTCATTTGCTGCATCAGTTTACCATATTTGGAGGGAGCGGAATGCCCGTACTCATGATGTGCATCCTCGCTCTCTCAGTACTCTGCTTCGTGACATTATTTTTATTGTTCAGACTCGTGCTAGCTTATTGCGAAGGGTGAAGCCATCTTATGATAATAAATGGCTTCACCTCTTATGGCACTTGCCCGATGACATTTTCAGTCGATTTTATTTTATTTGTAGCCGTTCGGATTTTCTGCTAGGAGGGCCTGTCCTCTCTAGCTGTCTGGGGTATGCGCCTTTGCTTTTGTATATTTTTGGTTAATATACTTACTTTATCCAAAAAAAAAGGAAAGCAGTATTCATGTTTTTCCATCATATCCATAAACTTCCTTTCTAAAGCCTCAAGCTTCTCATCCATTGTCAAACTAGTACCTTTTTTTATAACCGGGGTGTTCGGGCCAGCTTACGCGCACCTCGACTAATCCCCGAGACCTGTACCCCGTGCCCTCAGAAGTTTCCCAACACAAATCAGGGTAAGTCGCTGGCTTTTCACACCAGGGGGCATGGCCCCAAGTAAATGCATCTAGTGGGATTCGAACCTTGAACCTGAGAGGGAGCAAACCACTCATGCCCAAAGTCTTTACCACTGAGTCAACCCCTTGGAGTTACAAAAAAAAGTCAAACTAGTACCTGCTATCTCAAAGCTTCAACAAACAGATTAGAAGAAACAAATATGTGAACAAAATTATATAACCTCACAATCTCACACGCTCACGTGTTTACACTCAAATACATATCACTCTACTCCACTCGTGTTTGCACTCAATATAGTATGAATATGACTTACCAAAAAGCTCACAACAATTTGTAATCTTTAAGCTAGCATAAACAATAAGAAACCAATATAGGGCAAACGGAGTAACGCGAGTAAGAATTAGCAAATACGTAGACTTAATTCAAAGAAAACCTACAGCTAGAATAATTGGAATATAGAAATCAAAAACTAGAGCGACAAACAAACAAGTATGCAAATAATTACGGACGTATGCAAATTCACACAGAAATTTGGTGCCTCAATAGAAATTTTGTTGAAATACCCTTCACGGACACCTAAATGATAAAATAGAACCAACGAAATTCAACCAAAATTTTGAACTTTTTTACTTTTTTTTGCTCTTCAAATCACTTGAGCTCTCAAAAAATTTCTAGGTGTTGACCGGTTTTGAGTCAAGTATGAGACCAGTATGGTTACTTGTCGGTTCCAGTAGCTATGTTTTACTCATAGGTTAACTAGTATTGAGACCGGTATGACACTAGACCGG
>SKCR01013113.1:0-33310 GCA_019454045.1 Zanthoxylum bungeanum
ATAATTGAAGAGCAACAACGACTTAGTGGAGTGCTTACAGAAGCACCTGGGTCTGGAGGTTCAGCTCCAGCCTCAGGCGACAATTGGCCACAACTTGACAAGAAGACAGATCCGGCAACACCTGCCCCAACATCAGAGTCCCCCCTTCAGGACAAGGCTGGCAAAGAACATGCCCCAGCCAAGAGCCTTTCTCTGGATGAGTCGTTCTCATCTCAAAATGGGCCATTGACCCCAGATTCTGGCTGCAATGTTGGTTCCCCTCCTCAGAGTCCCAAGGGTAAGAGGACAACTAAAAAGCTACGAGTTGATATGGAAACAGCATATGGTAAACCAGAGATGGTGCTTACACATCCGATACTGGAGTCGAGCATAAGCTCCTCTTACCAGAAACCACAAAATGTTTTTGTAACTGGAGAGAAGTTTGATCCTTCAGTTGGGAAAGAAGATTGTCTAGAGGTTTCAGGAAATGATGTGTAATTTCATGTGCTATGCTATGTTGGTAGGCACTTGCAGAAAAATGCATTTCTAGTATGCCCCCATGTACTGAATTAGGGTAAAAGAACACTGTCGAGGCTAGGTGTCTTAAGAGATTAATTCTGATTTCCTCCTATAAATACTCCCATAAGATGCTTGAGTTCTTATCTAAAATAAAACTAATTTAGTGTAGTAAGTTAGGGGTGATTCAGTCCAAATATCTGATTATATCAGTCTCGTTTTGTTAAGACACTTTCCCTGTTTGAATTTTGAATGCATCTCCATTCCTTTTTTTCGCATGATTTGTTCACTATTTTCCTTTCGAAAAAAGCTGGTTTATCTTCTTCTTCACGTACAAAATACATGCAAAGCACAACAAAAGAAGAAAGGACTTCTAAAATTCCTATCTGACATAAAAAAGAGATATTCTGCACCACCTTAAAGCCCAAATGGCCAACACAGATAAATTTGAGCTTTATGCTTCAGCACTTGAGTGCATGGAGCGAGATCAATCGCACAAATAGCCAGTTGATCCCATCTGACACAGAATGGCAACAGAACTTGTACCTTCTAAATCAACATGGGTCAATATAACAAAGGAAAACTTTAAATGAATGGACATTACAGTAATAAACACCTTTCTATGTTACAAGGTAAGTCATGAAGTGAGATGCCTCTGACGTTTTACTCGCCTCATAATGCAAAGACGTAGCCTTTTGCTAAGAGCCTCTAGCTTTTCAAGTTTGTCATGTTTAGGCTTTTTTCCACCTGTTGCAGCTTTCTTCTTTTTCTTTTCCTCCTTCGCCAGGTCTGTTGACTTCTTATGTTTATTTCTAACAGGTGTTGCAAGTGCATTAAGAGTCCTCTGGAAAAAAGGAGGGAAAAAAACTTTAGGAATTTGTCTGACATACAGGTGCTAAATGCAGTTCCTAATAGTTTCCTATCATGTCAAAGCATCTTCCCAAAAATTACTTCTTTACCCCTCCTTAAAATCATATATATATTGTTTAATATATTTATTTATAATTTATCATTTTATTAATTATTATTTTTATTATTATATTTATATTTTTTTCTCTTATGTTTATTTAATAGCTTTATATATCTATTCTCTTTTATTTGTTTAATAAATCTTATATATTATTTATTTATTATTTATTTTGGGTAGAAATCGATTGGTGAAAATGTTAGAGTGTATGCCCTAAAACCAGTTATGGATGTAATGGTTTAAGGCATAATGTTTGTAATATAGTTTATTATTTATTAATAAAAGACATTTGTTAACTACACATTATTACATCCATATTTTATATGTATGTCCTAAGACATTATATAAGATGAATATCGTTAATTCAAAAGACGTTTGCGATTATGAGAGTCAACAATATTTATATATGTCTCAAATTAAGTTCTTGGTAAAATGTGATTGTTATACAAGACAATAATATATCACTTGACCAATATTGTTGTGTGTCGCCTAGATTGACATATGATGTTAATAGAATGAATGATAAGTCTCATATCATAAGCACACAGACAATAGATATTTCATTAGTAGAATGAAATATTGAACACGACCACATAAATGTAAAGATCACATGGTAATATTATCTAAGGTCATTGATCTTCGTAATAATATATTAGTGTCGTCATATCCTCTGACCTGAGATCATATGATGACTTGTGCGATAGTACTCTTGGTTCACTAGTATATTCTCATTCGACTATCCACGTCATTTGAATAAATGTTAGATGGCCTTGAGCGATTGACGTACGAAGTCACGTATGCTTCAAGATCGGATCCGATAGCTTTGATCATAAAAGAGATGTTTCAAGGAAACTCAAAGTTGTGGATAAAAGTCTTCGGCCAAAGCAGTCGATATCTTAGAGATATCAAATCCACAAGATAAAGTTTAAAGATATATCGAGTATAAGGATTTGACCTTACCATGATCCCAGACTCGATAAGAAACATAAATATCGGAAGGAATGAGATGACATGCTCGAAGTGTATTCTAACAGGTTCATATGTTTTCCTACTTCATTCATCGACTAGGGGCCATGACTTGCTGCTAGGTGATTACCCATGGTCTGTGGAATATCATAGAAATGAAATATTAAAGAGTTAATATTATTCCACTGCTACTCGATAATGAACCTAGGACGATCGCACAATATACTTCCCGTCTATGTTACAAATTCGAGGATGTTTATTAAAAGTTAATAAATGATTATTTTGACGTTTCCTAATTGGATTAGGATATTCAGGATATTTCGTAAATATTAATTTGATTAATAAATTCAAAATATAAAATTAGTTTTAATTGTTTAAATAAATATTTGATATTTATATTAAATATATTAAATATAATTTTAATTAATTGTTAATTAAAACTAAGTTAAATTAATTAATTAATAGTTAATTAATTATTATGCCAAATAATATTTAATTTATTGGGCTTTAATTTAGTGAGCTAACACCCAAATTAATTAGAGTCATATTTAAGATTAAATAAGGAAGTCTTTATTAAATTAGGATTACTAATCTGATTAAGTATCCTAATTTTACTTTGAAAAGAATCTTTAAGAGATCAAATTTGATTTGGAAAGATATTGGATTGACCTTATTGTATTGGGATACAATTGAAATAATCCTATGCCTATATATACATGCTTACAGTAAAGAACCAATTAATTAATTTCCTAGTTATTGTTCACGTTGAAGCAAAGTTGTATATATGCAAAAGTCGGAGTGATTTGTTCGTAGAGGAATGCTAGTGTGTCAACTAGAAGTGCAACACTTGGTGCACTACTATAAGGGAAAAATCAATGAGAATATTCAAAAGGCTCGAGAAAGATAATAAACACGTCGAAGTATGTTTTATTATTAGTAAATATTCTTTATATTGATAAAGAAAATATTTGTTGCATGCATGTTTAAATTAATATAGATTAATTTAAATAATATATTGTTTACATCAACAACGACATAACCACGATCTTTAAAGTAATTTTGGAAGAAAATTTTAAATTCCAGTCACATGAATACTTCTGCGCTAACCCTAAAACCTTACAGAAAATACTTGGACTGTATTTCAATTCATGAATTCAGCTTTATCGTTTAAGATTCTAGGATTGAGTTTTTTTATTTGATTTGGACATTAAATTTGAATAAATAAATTATCATATTTACCAATTAGAGAATTTTGTGTTATAATCCTTGATTGCATTTACTCTTTAAAGTTGAATTGAAAAAGTTAGAAATATTGAATCCAATTGAAAGAAGCTCAAAGCTTTACTACCGTTTTAATCCTCGATCTAATTTTACTTGCGTGTGTTTTAGATAAATTTCATATTATTTTTCATATTCTTGTTATCTCGTTATTTGATATTTTTTTCCTTTAATTTTCTTGTTCTTTTTGTGCTTCTTTAATCCATCTTCCTGAGGAATCGACACCCCAAAATTATGCTGCAACTACTGCATTATTCTTTAGGCGTAATCAACAAGTGAGTATAACAATTCCAAACATTCTCACCAAAGCAAATCTCTACTTTCAAAAAAATAACGAATATGTATAAAAATATAAAAGATTTATTAAACAAATAAAAGAGTAAATATATAAATAATGTTAAATAAGTAAAAGAGAAAAAAATATAAATATAAAAAAAATAAGATAAAAAATAAAAAAATTAAATCAAAAAGTAAAATAAAATAATTAAATAATTAAATTTAAAAAAATAAGGAAATAAATTAATGAAATAGGAAAAAAAAAAGGAAAGGAAAGAAATTTGGAAAGAAAATAAAAGAGAAATTTGGAGAGAGAATGAGTGGGGGGTGAATGTGTGGGGAAGAAATTTTCATGCAAGAAAAGAAGAGGGAGAAGACCTGACGGTTCCTGTCAGCAGCTGTGCAGTCTGCAGAAGATTCTTCATCGCTACCTCCCAATGAAGAGCATCTTCCCCAACTCTCTCTATTTGAACTAGTATATGAGCCACATTCTTCGCTTAGGCCACCCAACTTATCCTGTACAATAATAACCAAAATCCTGAAAAACATCAGTACGATGGTAAAATCTAAACTATACAATTCAACCCGCTACAAGGGCCCTACTGTAAATGCTTGAAAGAAAACTGTATTGGAAGTTCATGTATTTTTATTTTAGACTACAATCTAGAGGTCGAGTTTAATTGAAGCAAATCATCAGCTTCAGCTTAAGTTACACTACATGTAAAGAATGTCGTTTTGCTCTCAAGTTCAGTTTTCCCCTCAAATATATGTGGATTTTTTCCCCCTTTTTCTTCTTTTATTTTCATAATTTGAGGTTCAGACCAAGACACTTGGCAATCAAGTTACTTTAACTTTAACTTTGCTTTCTTATCAGAACTTACTTTAACTTTAACTTTGCCTTCTCATCAGAACTGTAGACCTCAATTACACAAACAGAATAATCATCTTTTACTTCAAAATTATGGATATCAACAAACTTGATCACCTGCAAATATGATGGCCCATCTTCATTAAACGCAGAATCCTGCATATCAATAAAAAAATATATCAATAGCACCAAAGTTCACTGAAGGAAAAGCAGGTGGCAGATTCAGGCAAGAAGATACGCACTGCTATACTAGTGATTGGTACGACTTCAGAAAGAAGTTCACCCACAGGTTTTGCGGTCAAAATGCTTGGTGGGGCAGAAGAAGAACTTGCAGCATCAGTATTTGCAGAGCGAAGACCAGTGATTATCTCGTATAACAGGCTCTGGAAACAAAAATGGAAGCAAACTATTACTATTTGTTAAAGAAAAACTTGCAATGCCTGAAAGAAATAAAATAAATACATTATTGGTGCATTGTAGGAAAATTTTCAGAATTTATCAATTCAATGGAAGAATCATGCAGGCAGGAATTAAACTCGAACTGGACCAAACAAAACGGAAGAAATGGATGAACTACCAAAAAAGAAAGAAAACTGAACCAAACTTGAACTATGTGCATGTAGGTTTTGCAAAATGTGAGAGGGTGTCTAGAAGAAGTGGAAGTTACCTGATCCATACCAGCACCAACCTTTAGGTCCCCCAAATCATAATATTTTTCAACTTTGGTTGGGGCAGGAGAAATTTGAGGAGGGTGGAGGACATTGTAGAAGAAAATGGAAACAGAGTCATAATAAAATTGTGGTCGAGAAGAATTGTGATCACCATCAAATTTTACGATATCCTTATCCCCCTGCAGATAACTGGAAAATGATCAAGCATTGCAGAAATGAGCCAAGATTTAAAAATATAAGACATTTAGAATGGTATATTACCGCATAAGAGTTAAAGATCAGGTCAGCGTGGTGGGCTCGAATGAATTTGTCCTCACTAGCATGCCCAAATAAAGCAGGAATGAATGTTTTGGATGCTAACTGCATTATTTAAAGATCATTAAGCATTAATTAAGAAGGTTAGTATTGAAATTCATGGGTCTAACTCAACCCAAAAATCAGCTTAAGAGTAGAGGGTTGCCCTTTGCTTATATTGTTAGTCCAAGTTCACTTCTTAGCCGATGTGGGATGGTTTCTTCAACACTCCCCTCACGTGCAAGTTAGTCTTTTGCCTGGTCCGTGTCACGTGAGTAGACAGTGTGGGTCCACTCGTGCATGAGATTGATTCTGATACCAGAAATTCATGGGCCTAATTCAATTCAAAAGCTAGCTTGAGAAGAGGGTTGTCTAATGCTTATATTGTTAGTCCAATATCACTTCTCAGCTGATGTGAGACGTTTTCCTCTACAGTTAGCAGTTGAGTTAAAAAAGGAAAAAAATACATTCTTTTACCACTAGGTAATTAAATGATACAGACCGCATTGCAAAAAAAGGGGGGGACAGATTAGCCCAACATTCAGTTATATAGTACCAAGTTATCACTAACTTCTAAATTGAAAACAGTCTATCAAGTACCTGAAAGGTAGGTTAAATCATTTTGGATTTTTGGTAATGCTAAGAAATTAGGCAAATTGCAAATCCATTTCAACATGCAACAGTGTCACAAACATAAACAAACCTTTAAGCAATTAAGATCCATAATATCAAACTTTGCCTTCTTCTGAATTGCTCGTCGCATGTACTGCACTGCCATCCTAACCTGCCAGAAAGGAGAGAAAAATCTCATGGTAGAAAATAGAAATCAAGGAGTACTCTAAACATCAAATCACCCAAACACTAACCAACCCAAATTTAGTCAAGCTATGTATTTACATGTGTTAAACTCAATGAACTAATCAATAACCACAATCCTAAGAATATCAGAAGAATACCACTAAAAGGATCTAAGCAGAGACAACGACAAAGTAATTGATGGTACCATTTTCAAAAACCTAAAACTGGAGAAAATATACATATATGCATAGCATTTAATATTCTGATAGCCTGATAGCTATTTGACCTTAAGATAGTTAACATGCCAAACTAAATTTGAAAATTCTCTTAGATTTAGTTTTATTTTTAATTCTTAGAACACAAAATGAGCATTGCATGCAAAGGGTATATGTATTCAACAGAAGAGAAAACACAAAATATAAGATCAAATAGGTCTGAAAAATCCACATTCCACGGCAATGTTGTTAAAGGCGCAAGGTGCATTAAGGCACAAAAGGTCCTAGGGCCTAGGCATGCGCTTGATGAAAGTGAGGCACGAATTACATAAATATATATATATATATATATATTCAGTCAACTAAAACAAAGAAAAATTATTGAAAACAATTACAATAATACAAATTAATGTGTTTGTCGAAATTTAAAGCCCACCTCAAAACCTATATTAATTTATTAAATAAATGTCATACAACTTGATTTTGGGTTAGGTGGGTCAATTCGGATAGAGTTTTTCTCACACATTTTTATGAGGCGCACCCAGACGCATCTCAAAGGTGCACGCCTTTGTGCCTAGACACCCTGACGAATATCGCCTTACCTGATTCTTTATGAGGCTTATTGATTTGAGCCTGAGCCTGAGGCGCATCTTTGACAACTATGTTCCACGGGCAACCAAAGGAAAGTGAGGGAGAGATTTTATTAGCGTTCTAAAAAAATTTTAGGCAGCCACCTAGGAGCTAGGCGGCACCTGATCGTCCCGATTTGGAGTAAAACAGTGATATTGGCGATTGTCGACGGAAATATCCAGATCTATGACAAATGGTAGCTTCAATCGGCACATGACCACTGGAAATGGAACAGGATGGAGTGGCACATGCTCCGATCGGCGACAGACAGAAGGCAGCGCTTGTGGTTCACGTGCCGATAGTCGTCGTTGGAGCTGCCATCAACGACTGCCAGAAACTATAAAGCCATGTCACTAACCCTAATTGAACCTAAATTTCCAAATCCTAAACCTAATTGACCCCAATTTGCCAAATTCTAACCCTAATTAATGTCAATTTACTAAATCATAACCCTAAACCTAATTGAATCCAAATTATTAAACCTAATTAAAATATTTTGAATAAAAAATAAAACCGCCTAGTGCTGCCTAGCCAGTCCATCTAGGCGCCGCCTAGCCCGACCGTTTAGGCACCGCCTATAAGATCTAGGCGCTTGGCGCTCCCCCACCGTACGCCTAGCGCCTTTCGTTTTTTAAAACCATGGATTTTACCGTGAATTTAGGAAGCCGAATTTTATACACATCCACAAGTTCCATCATTAGATCAAATAGGTCTGAAAAAGCACTATCCAACACCATTCCAGCAATTGAAGGGTCTTCTGCTCCATAGAGAAGACTGCATAATATACAACAAAAGAGTCATTTCCAGAGATCTAGAAAAATATTTGATATATCAGTAAGAATTAGCACACTCATCCTTTTCTTTTAAAAAAAGGTGAATTACGACACCACGCCAATTAAGCACATCACTCAGCATGACATCTTCCCAGCGCATTGCAAACTGTAGCTGAAGCATCATAAAGATTTCCCCTGATAGTGAACAAATAAAAAACTTGAGAAGTGACAAAATGAAATACCTAGTAACTGCTCCCATAGATCGTCCCCAAAGACCTATACGTGATATTTGTTTGTTGTTTCTTAAGTGTGATACCACAACTTTGAGGTCATCTTTCTGTTGCAGATGCAAACACAACTTACATACTTCATGGGAAAAAAAAGGGCGAGGAGCTCAAATAAGGAAAAAAGCAGAAAGCAAAGGTACCTCATGCCAACCAAGGCTAACATAGTCACCATTAGATAAGCCTGAACCAGAAAAATCAAGAGTAAAAAGAGTGATATTTGATGGAAGAAGAATTACAGCAGCCTCATTTGCGTCTGCCCTACATCCACTGTATCATTTTCCACAGGAAATTGAGTAAGTTTCCACCCAAAACAAATAATAACTAGAAACTCCCATGAAAAAATTGATTAAAGAAGAGATCAATTGGAATTATTAACATCCAAAAAGGCATTAAACCATAGTTGGATACTCTATGTAAATAACTGAAAGGGCAAAAACTAGACCCTATGACCACTTTAAACCTGTTTCCATGGCAGTAAATGACACAAGGCAAAGGCATGTCTTCAGGGAAAGGAGATGGCATATAATGACTGCACTGCAAGACATGACCCCTTGCATTTCGAATCTACAAATATTAAAAGTAGATTAAGACAGAAGACTCAGAAACCATCATGGAAATTTTAATTGTCAAAAAATAAATTAAGGTAATAAATGACAACATAATGTTGTTAATTGACATCACACTTGCGGCAAGGGTGACTTGCCTCCAAGTCTTGTCTTTTGTATGATCTGCCTGCAAGCATGAAATCCTTTTCCCACAAATACTGATCTGGGTTATACTCCGCCCTGTATATCCAGCACAACAATTAGTGACCAAATAAAGGACAAATGATAAAGGACTAGACTAATGAAAATGGCAAACTAGGTCCATGATTTGAGTAAGAGTATGTTTGTAATTGTTGTGCTTGTTTGCTTAATTTTTGATACACAACAGCTAAAGTGTTTGGTAAACACCCACTTTTTCTAGGGAAAGTAATGTAACTAAATCTTTCAAAATAGCTGATAGCTAGTAATTCCATGCCAAAATAGCTGTGAATTAAAAGCTAAAACATCCCAACCCTAAACATAACCTAAACTGACCAGTAGCTTGATTTAATTATGATAGCAAAAGTGAAAGGGGCTTTTAGTAACACTATATTGCGATGACAACATGATATATGTAGAAGAAAGAATCTTATGAAGCATAGTAGTAGTGAAAGAGTGAGAAACCTTGGAGGGCGAATAACAAAATTAATGAACTGATCAATCATATTGCCTTGCCTCAGAGTCGGACCTCCTCCATTTCATCTGTTCTCAAATCCTCTTCCCGGCCATTTTAATTTAAGAAGAAAATAGAAGCCAATAATACCTCTGTTGAGTAGTAATAATAACAATTAAAACGAAAAGTATTTATTTTAAATATAAAGTCAGGAAGAGAAAATGAAGATATTTGAGTTGCATTGCAGCTGAATGTTATGATGCCAAAACATAGAAGGTGTTTATAGATCTAACGCAAAAAAAAATAAAAATAAAATAAATGCACGCACATTTTTAAATTTCAGATCTCAAAGTAAGAAAAGAAGAGGAGAGAAACTCCATTCTTCAATGGTTCGTTCATACATACAATAATCAATTAATCAGATAGAATCGTCGAGTTCCTTCTTACATTACATACAGTCGCGTAATGGAAGAAGAGAGACGCCGAGATAGCTCAGCCACAGATACAGATTGCAATGAGAGATAGAGAGGCAGAGGACGTAAGAAAATACCGCGCGCGCTCTCTCTCTCTTTCTCCATTTATTAATTATACCAGCGAGCCATACAAGGATTTATTTTGATTTTATCAATTTAATTTATATTTTTTATTAACCCGTTAAGATTTATTTTATGAGTGATGATACACTTACTAAAATTCTCACAAACAAATTTACAAATCCCTCACTGTAGCTACAGTGATCTACAATGAATCACTGTAGCTACAGTGATGGGTTTGTAAATTTGTTTGTGAGGATTTTAGTAGTGTATCATTTTCCTTATCTTATTTACCTGACCTGTATACTTTCTAAATCTTTGAAGAAAATTAGCCATAAGAAATTCGTAGAGTATCGAAATAAGACTAATAAATTCTTAAGGACAGAGACATTTTTATTTGGCCTTGTTTATAAAGTGAAAAAATATTTTTCCTCGTTGAATTGTCTCCCAAGTACAGACCGCATTACCGTCCATTCGGATTCGGCTACGGAATTTACGTCTGGGTTTCCATCCTATATACCGCAAGAGATAACACATATTTAATTCATCCCATGGCCACAACATACATGAATTCACAATATGCATGCAAAGAAATATTAATAAATAACAGAAAAAAGAACGGGAATAAATAAAAAGGTGCCCTCAGGTCTAACCTCATAAGTCGGCTCTTGGAAGTGCGCTACGCGGTTGTCGGAAGGGTTGGTGCTCTGTAACTTTTCCGATGTAGTGGTTCGTTGTTTTCCTTCGTTGCCTCGCTGTTTGGGTTGTTGTTGCTCACTGTTTTTTGCGATATTTGGGCTGTTTTTCAGGGCAGTTTTTCGGTGATATAAGGTGCAGTTTCAGTGCAGTTTTTTGGTGTTTTCAGGCAGTTTACTGGGTAGAATTTTTGGTGGTAATAGGGCAGATTTCTGGGACTGTTTTCGGTGGTTTGGAGTGCAGTTCAAGGGCTGAGTTTCGATGGCTTTGAGGAGTGTTTTCTGGAGTGTTTTTATGTGTTTTTTGGAGGCAGTTTAGGTGCAGTTTTCAGTGAAATGAGGGGGATGTTTGGCGTGAGTATGGAGGCTGTTTGGGGCTGTTTAAGCGTGAATGGAGGGGCTGTAGAGAGGTGGTTTGTTGCGGCAATGGAGGAGGGCTGTAGGGAGGTGGTTTGTTCTCGGCTGGAAGGGAATTTAGGGCTTGTTAGTTGCGGCAATGGAGGGGAATTTTGGAGGCTTGCTCACGGCAATAGAGGGAGTTTTTAGGATGCTTTAGGCGTGAATGCTAGGGGTTCTAAGGTTGGGTTTATGCTTCTTTTTATAGGAGAGGGTTGAGGTTTACCTTATACGGGTAGGAAAACCGAGATTGTGTAATTATGGGGGAATATTTAATTTGTGTGTCATAAGGAAATGATCTCTTCAATTTAGGAAAGTAATTTGATTTGATTTGATTTTATTTTATTTAGTTTAGGAATGTGATTGATGAGATTTAATTTGAATATTTTAATTTGGGAAGGTGATTTGGTTTGATTTCAACATGTGTTTAATGTGTGGATTTGTTATTTTGGAAGGAGATGGGCGTGTGGTTGGTCTTTTTGGGCGTGTGTTTGGGTTCTTTTGGTGTGCTTGGTGTGTGGTTTGGTGATGTGTGGGCTTGGTGTGTGGCATTGAGGGGTTTTGGGCATGGTGTGTGGCTTGTAGTGGTTTTGGGCCAAGGATAAGTTTTAAAACAGAGGTCTAACGAGCAAATCTGAAGCTAAGCAAAACGAATTA
Source organism: Zanthoxylum bungeanum (assembly GCA_019454045.1). NCBI lineage: Eukaryota > Viridiplantae > Streptophyta > Magnoliopsida > Sapindales > Rutaceae > Zanthoxylum > Zanthoxylum bungeanum. The sequence continues at coordinate 11,997 of SKCR01013113.1, forward strand.
AATCCAACAAGGTATTGATTTCTGACTTTTCCCTTCCGACGTCCGTTTCCTGCGGCTTCCGCAACTTAAGAGGTAGTGTCTCCATTCGAGACTCATCATCAAAAATGTAGTGCCTACAGTCGCCCCCACTTTGATGGGACTTGTCTAGTGTGTGACAATGACAATCCTATCAAAGTTATGCAATGCATTTTTACTTACCTGGCTCGACAGCTGCCGCTTGACTTGCATGTTGCTTCAAACTGAGTTGATTTGTTGGCGAGGTGTTTCGACCTCTGGCCTTTGTTCCCCAACCACCGAATGTGGGCTTTATTCCCGAACTGTGATGATGATGCAGTGGGCCTCAACCCTGGGACGCATCCCGGAACTGCAACTGATGTGTGGGCCTCAACCCGTACTCCATTCCCGGAGCGCCATTCCCGACGAGTGATGATGTGGGCCTCAACCCGTGCTCCATTCTCGGAGTGCCATTCCTGGTGAGTGATGTAGTGGGCCTCGACCCTGAGACGCATTTCGGAACTGCAACTGATGATGTGGGCCTCAACCCGTGCTCCATTTCCGGAGTGCCATTCCCGGCGAGTGATGCAGTGGGCCTCGACCCTGGGACGGATCCTGGAACTACAACTAATGATGTGGGCCTCAACCCGTGCTCCATTCCTGGAGCGCCATTCCCGGCGAGTGATGTAGTGGGCCTCGACCCTGGGACGCATCCCGAAACTGCAACTGATGATGTGGGCCTCAACTCGTGCTCCATTCCTGGAGCGTCATTCCCCGCGAGTGATGATGTGTGGGCCTCGACCTTGGGACGCATCCCAAAACTGTCACTGATGTGGGCGTCGACCATGAGACGCATCCCAAAAACTGATACTGATGTGGGCCTCGGCCTTGGGACTCATCCTCAAACTGCTAATGATGTGGGCCTCAACCCTGAGACTCATCCCAAAAACTGATGATGATGTGGGCCTCAACCTTGAGACTCATCCCCAAAACTGCTAATGATGTGGGCCTCAACCCTGGGACGCATCCCAAAAACTGATGATGATGTGGGCCTCAACCCTATGACTCATCCCCAAAACTGCTGATGATGTGGGCCTCGACCCTGTGACTCATCCCCAAAACTAATATTGATGTGGGCCTCGACCCTGGGACGTATCCCAAAACTGTCACTGATGTGGGCCTCGACCCTGGGACTCATCCCCAAACTGATACTGATGTGGGCCTCGGCCCTCAGACTCATCCCCAAACTGATACTGATGTGGGCCTCGCCCTTGGGACTCATCCCCAAACTGATACTGATGTGGGTCTCGGCCCATGCTCTATCCTCAAAATGTTATTCCCAGCATACTGAACCTCATCCCCGAGGCATTGTTGACGTGATGGTTCATTCCCGAACCGTGCTGTATGAGAAAGGGTAGACTGGTCGCCCCCATTCTCGGTTTATTTTACTGTTCTTTGCTGCTTTTATTAGGTCAAGGTAGATCTCATGATGTGATGTTACATACCAACACACTATATTACCTCTCACGAGATAATCCTGATAGCTAAACATATTTTCGTTCTCAAATGATGCTTCGTGTCGAAACCAGAGAACCTTCAAAGTACTTGATATACTCAAATCCGATCGTCTGAATAAGTGATCTGAACTAGACTCTCAGTGTGTGTGTGCCAAGGTTCTTTCGCAGCTTAACCCTTAAGTAAGCTAACTCGATGATTTTGTCTCGGAGAATTGGATCAGTGGGTCTAACCAACCTAGATGTCTTGATCATACTCTGTGATCACTTCCTCGTACTCAACATGATATGGACTTCTTCTTCTCTTCTTCCGTCTCTTTCTTTTCATTTTAAACTTCTTTTTTTTTTCTCTTTTCTTTCTTTTCCTTTTCTTCCTTTCTCTTTTTTTCGACACACCTACCCTTTAAGGTAGCATTTCTCCTCATAGTGGTCCTAATACTCGCCCATGGGTAGCTTCACGCTTATCGGTTATAGGTGGTCTATTTTTTCCTTTTCTTTTCAGAGACTTTTTCTTCGTTTCCAACCATATCACATATCGTAACATAAGTAAACCAGGATGGACATCTGGGTAAACGGTCATTCACTGATCCGCCATCTCTTCAACTAATCATCTCGCCGAATACTCAGGGTTCTAATACTAAGATCCCGTAATCAAGTGCTCACGAGCCTAGCCAATATCAACCACTCAGAATACCGGATGAGAGTACATCTCGCACTTATCGTTTCTAAGGTTTCACCCTACAGCAAACAGTGTCATCACCGGACATATGCCTATCCATCAAAGACTTATTTCTTTTTTTTTACTCACTCCACTGGAATTCTTCCTTTCAACCGCTGATAATGTGGGCTTCGCCCCCTGGGATTCCTTCCCGAAACTGATGCTGACGTGGGCCTCAACCCTGTGATTCTTTCCCAAAACTGATACTAATATGGGCCTCAACCCTGGGATCCATTCCCGAAACTGATACTGACTTGGGCCTTAACCCTGGGATTCTTTCCCGAAACTAATACTCATATGTTGCTGCATCTGGTTGGCTTTCATTTGCCGCTTTCTTCTTTTCTTCTTTTTGAAACCTGTAAATACAAAACAGAACAAACACAAAAAGAATGCATGTACGTTACGTGTATGCATGCATGAATGAATTTCCTATTCCGTTGGGTTAGGTCTTCCACCAATTCCCTTGGTGATTGCTCGGTCTTCTCTTCCTTAGGCAAAATATTGCTTCAATCTGTCCACATTGATCGGTTCGGTTAACTCATTCCCTTCCAAATCTGACAGTTTCACTGCCGTATTTCCCATTATTTTCTGGACTATGTAGGGTCATTCCCAGTTAGGTCTGAACTTTCCTCTCGGGTCTGTCGTCGACGGCTTTGACTACTTAAGCACCAGATCACCCTTTCTGATCTTGGTAGGACACACCTTCTTGTTGAATGCTCGAGCCAACCTCTTCTGGTATAACTGCATATGACATAAAGACTTCGTTCTCTTTTCATCCAGTAACGCTAACTGTTCAAATCTCTGTGAGGCCCATTCTTGCTCAGGTAACCCTGCTTCTGCTAATACCCGCATAGACTGTATCTCAACTTCCACTGGCAGTATTGCTTCCATTCCGTAGACCAAAGAGTAAGGTGTGGCTCCCGTTGCTGTTCTCACAGAGGTTATGTACCCCCACAGGGCGTACGACAGCTTATCGGCCCAATCTTTGTAGTTCTCCGTCATTTTGGCTAACATATTCTTTATTGTCTTATTAGCTGCCTCGACTGCCCCATTTGCTTGCGGTCTGTAAGGTGACGACTTGTGATGTCCTATCTCGTACTTCTGTAGAATTCTCTTTGTTTCTCTTTGAAACTGGACTCCGTTGTCTATTACTACGTGATGCGGTATTCCATATCGATATATGAGGTTCCGGGCTATGAACTTCGCCATCTGCTTTGCTGTAACATTGCGAAATGACTCTGCTTCCACCCATTTTGAAAATTAGTCTACTGCCACTACTATGAAGCGATGTCCATTCGACGCGTGTGGTCGAATTTCCCCGATCATGTCAATTCCCCATGCTAAGAAAGGCCACGGCTCTGATAGCCCATGCAACTCTGTGTGCGACAAATGGTTCAAGTTACCGTGCGCTTGACAATCGTGACAATGCTTTACCAACTTCGCGCAGTCAGCTTCCATGGTCGACCAGTAAAAACCTTGTCTTACTATCTTGCGAGACAGATTCAATCTGTTCATGTGCGGTCCACATACTCCGGCGTGTACTTCTTCCATTGCCTTCTGAGCCTCTTCCTTCCTTAAGCACTTCAGTTGGATGCCATTCGCTTGTCTCTTGTAAAGTTCTCCCTTCAAACTCACAAACTGAGAAGCTAACTTCTGAATGGCTATCCTGTCTTTCTTACTTGCTTCTTCTGGGAACTCCCCGTGTTCCAAGTATCTCTGAATGTCGTAGTACCAAGGTTTCCCATCGTTGATCTCTACTTCCAAGACCTTTTCTATCTCGTAGACAGGTCTGCTTGCCGTTGTCAACACTAGAGGTCTCATTACCAATTTATCCGGATTTTCCCAAGTTGTGGCTAGTGTGGCTAACGCGTCTGCCATTTGGTTCTCTTCTCGCAGCAAGTGCTGAAATTTACAATCGGGGAGGGCCTGTGCCAAACTCCTGAGGTGGAACAAGTAAGGTTTCAACCGTTCTTCCTTCAATTCCCATTCCCCTTGCATCTGTCGGACTACCAACATCGAGTCTCCGTAGATTTCCACGTTCTTAGCCTTCAAGGTTATCAATGTTGTCAATCCGAAGGCACATGCTTCATACTCAGCCATGTTGTTGGTTACTCCAAACGTCAACCTCTTGGCCATGAGCAAGGTTTCTCCATCGGGGGTTACTATTACGATTCCAATTCCGGCTCCTTTGCAGTTCACTACTCCGTCGAAGTACATCTTCCATCCTTGGACTGTTATTGCCTGGATCTCCTCGTCTGGGAATTCAAACTTGTATTGATCTCCTTCTATCGGTTGTAATGCCAGGAACTCTGCTACGGCTCGACCTTTGATTATTTTAGAAGTGAGGTACTCAATATCAAACTCTGTCAGCAATACCAACCATCTGCCTAACTTCCCTACTAACGAAGGCACTGAATGCAAATACTTCAAGGGGTTCTCCTTCGCTACCACTTGGATCTTATACGACTGGAAGTAATGACGCAGCTTTCTGGACGCCCATATGACCGGCGTAAACACACGTATAACGCAAGCGCACGTATCGTTCAAGTAGTATAAAAATATCGATCCCACGACGACTTAATTCCTACTGTTGTTATTAAATATTGATACTATTTATTTACATGTATCTAATTATAGGGAGAAGAGAATGATTGTTTGATTGTTTTTGGTTGGTTGAATGTGAATTTGCTAATTAAAATAAAAACAGACTCAAAAGAAAATACTAAGGAAAATAAAAGAAAAGACTCAAAGATCTAGGGTCGTGACTCCACACAATATTATTATAAAGATGAATTGATTCTCTTATTTATGTGTAATAAATCAGATTGCTAACCTGGAACATGAAAATATGCAAAAGCCTATGTCGATGGTCAGACGCAAATACCCAGTATAACCCAATTGAACCATAGGTCTATGTCAACTAAATTACCTGGATTCATTAAGATTAAGTTCCAATTATGGCTACCCCCGCCCGACAGGTATATGTCTATCATGTAAGGAAATCTATTAAAGGGTTATCTATCCTCAAGGAAGATCGCAGACTATTGAATCTAAGGCTGAAACCTAAAATCCCTATGTCTAGTTCATTTTAAGTTTACCACATCAATCTTATTGGTGATCAGACAACAAAAAACATTAAGCTTAAGACTCAATAAACAAACTAAAGAATTACCCAATAAATAATTAAATCAATTATTAAGCCTAGTAATATTGTGTTTCATCACTTCCCTAGAATAAAATAAAATGATGGGGGTTAGAGGATCCACATTTAATATTTCTTATCTAGGAATCTCACTTATTATAAAATATAAATTATTTTCTGTTCTGCTTTCTCATGAATTAATAATATTAAACAATTAAAACCAGCAATATAGGCGGTAATCCATTTAGTCCAATTACACCAGCCATATAGGCGGTAATTATCTATCACATAAAGACCAGCCATATAGGCGGTAAAGTAATTTATATTTAGACAGACCATATAGGCGGTAATAAAGTCTGTCATTAATTAATCCGGTTAAATTATAATTTATAAATTATAATTAAGTGAGATTTACCTAGATAATTATATTAAATGTTTCACATTTTACCCCAACGGTAAATTAACTATAAAACATAAAGTAAAAAGTAAATAAAATTTTATTACAAAAAGTAAAAGTGCATAATTAAAAATACTAAAAGTTAAAATGTTAAATTAAAATTACAAAAACTAAAATACACAAGATGCAATCCTTAGAGTCCCTACAAAAGTCAAGGAAGGCATGATTTGAATTCTGACATCGAGCTGAATTTATAGGCCTCGGTAAGGTCCCAGCGTCGCGACGCCATTGCTTTTTGGTCGTGGCAGGCTGAGGTGATGACACGTGGCGATCCTGGATAAGGTGATAAGGTGACACGTGGCAAGGTGGTTGGAGCTCAATTATTGTGACACGTGGCAGCTTCTGATTGGTCGGCTCAGATTCTTATCCGCCACATGTCGATTTCGGATTAGTTTGTCAATAATTGATGCTGAAGTGGCGACACGTGGCAAAGTGACTTTCGGCACCATATAATTGCGACACGTGGCACTTCGTGATTGGCTGATGATGACGTGGCGGTGATGTGGCACGTTGACTCGGTCAACTGATGATGTGGACGATGACGTGGCTGACACATGGAGTGACACGTGGTGACACGTGGTGATGGCGACTGTCAACACCGTAGGATGATGACACGTGACACGACGCACGTTAGCAGATCGGCTGTGATGGTGACACGTGGCACGACGCACGTTAGCAAAGTCAAATTTCCTCAGATTATGACTTGTGGACTCGGCGTACGTTAGGCGTCGCGATGCCAAAGGCTTGCGCATCGCGACGCGCGAAATGACCATTTTGCCATTTTTGTCCAATTTTCACTGTTTTGGCCCAGATCACCTACAGAGTGTCCTGAAACTTTATTTATCTACAAAATAACACAAAACACATCAAAATATTCACAAAACTCAAGAAACTATACAAAATATTAGGTTAAATGAGCGGAAAATAGTGATATAATTACCACTCATCACCACACTACTGCCAAACTTATCTTCTCTACTTCTTGATAGCGGGCCTTATATGGAAGCATCTTCTTACTGAGATAGTAGACTACATGCTCTACCCCCATCTCATCTGCTTATACCATCATCGCTCCCAACGCTTCGGGTTCTATGGCCAAATACAGTACCAAGGGCTTGCCCAGTCTTGGAGGTTTCAAGATATGAGGTTTCACCAAATATTCCATGATCTTGTCGAAAGCTTATTGGCATGGCTCATTCCATTTCACTGGCTGGTCTTTCCTCAACAATTTGAAGATGGGCTCGCATACCGATGTCAACTTGCATGACGTCACCCCGAACACACACTTCTTGGGATTTAGTCGCAAGTTGTATTTTTCGACTCGTTCAAGGAACTTCTCCAGTGCTTCTATATGTTCGTTTCTTGTTTCTGATTTCATCATCATATCGTCCACATATACTTCAATCTTCTTATGCATCAAGTCATTGAGTAATGTAGTGGCCATCCGTTGGTAAGTTGCTCTTGCATTCTTAAGTCCAAACGGCATTACCTTGTAGCAATACGTACCCCACTCCGTGACAAAGGCAGTCTTATGTTTATCTTCTTCAGCCATAAGAACTTGATTGTATACTGAGAACCCATCCGCGAACGAGTACATGGCAGATAAAGCTGCACTATCAACCAGTACGTCTATATAGGGTAAAGGAAAGTCATCATTTGGGCAAGCTTTGTTAAGGTCTCGGTAATCCACACACATTCTGACATTCTCATCCTTCTTCGGCACTGGTATAATATTTTCCAACCACTCGGGGTACTTCACTACTTCCAGGAATCCCACATCTATCTGCTTCTTGACTTCATCTCTAACCTTCTCAGCCCACTCAGGTCTTATTCTTCGGAGCTTCTGCTTTACCGGCCTCATGTTCGGATAGGCCGGTATCGCATGCTGGGCGATACTTCTGTCTATTCCAGGCATGTCCTCGTAGGACTAAGCGAATACTTTGGCATATTTGACCAACATTTCTTCTAATTTCTTCCGCTCTTCAAAGGTAACCTCACTCGTAATTAGAATCTCCTTAGGGCTCTCAGGCGTACCAAGGTTAAATGCGTTTATTTTGGTTGAGTTGATGTCAAATATACTCAAGTCATGCAAGTTGAAAGGGAGAGACTCAGACAAGTAAGCGAAATGAATGTCTTTATTGCTAGCAGATGCAGGAATACATTCGAATATCAGAGAGATAAACATCTTCGTCCTCCATAGATGCTTCATCCCCCACAGACGGGTCTTCCTTGGTTTCCTTACTCTCCTCGAGGGCCAGACTCTCCAGCTTCATAAGCTCTTCCTCCCACTTCTCTTCCTCATTTGCAACTTCCACTGCCAAGGGTTTCTCGCCCATCACATCCTGAAAGATTTCAAATCCTGGCACCACGATCCCATTGACCTCTACCGGTTCAGGCTCTCCTTGATATCCTGTTGCCTTCACAAAATATTCTGTCAGCTTCAGTCCTTTCTTTTTAGCCTTCGGCTTATCCTCATCAGACTTGTATCCCAAACCTCTCCTGGTGGTCTGTCCCTTGAAGTCGGGCAGTGTTCCTTCAACGCCTGAGCCTGTGCCTGGCTCGAACTTCATCTTCTCCATGATCTTAGCCACCTTAGGATCTACCCACTCCTCAAAGGTTGCCGACACTTGGAACCTCGTGAAGAGTTGTATTTCCAAAGTGACTACAACATTGTCTATTTCAGCTCTGATGGTGACAATTTCTCCCCCGTACAGAAACTTGATGACCTGATGCAGAGTGGAGGGAACGCCCCCAAGCTTATGAAACAATGGCCTCCCCAATAGTAAAACAAAAGTGGCAGGGATATCAAGCAATGTGAACTCAACCTCATCCTCTATTGGGCCCACTTTGACTACTGCAGCAAAAGTACCCTCAAATCCTCGCTTGCTATAATCATAAGCCTTGATAGTCATATTGGATGGACTTAGATCTGTCGTCTTTATACCCAACCTCGCCAAAATCTTCAAAAGGCACACATTGATAGATGAGCCATCATCCACCATTACAAGACGTTTTCTTACCCCTTACTTCTGCTCTTATGAATAATGGCCTATTATGATTCCTTCCATCCGCTAGAAGTTCCTCTTCAGAAAAGGTTATCATTTGTAAAGCTTCATTCTGCACCGATCCTACGATATTGTAGGGTTGGCATCCTCTGGTACTATTATTTTGCTCAAGGCCTCAACCATGGCACACATGTGCTCCTGCGATGCACACAACTGTTTGGGCCAAAATTGGCTACAGGGGCAAAACGACATTACATTACACCACAAGACTAGAAGCCCATCTGCAAACTGGGCCCACATACGAAGATATTATGCAAAAGACCAGACCTGTTGAATATAAAGAAGATCAACGGGCACCAGTTACAAAATTGAAGAAAGAATCTGCATCCATAAATCCTACCATGAAGACGACGGTTTCAGGGAGAAGACAAGATCATCAGTTACCGAGTATGGAACATCCGAATAAAAGCTTCATTAATAAAAACTCCAACGGGCAGATAAACGGAGGAGACCAAGACCTATAAAAGGAGAAAGAAAGACACCAACGGGGGATCGAAAAAAGACCACGACAATTACTAAGACAAGACTGATTCACAACCGCCCTCACGCATATCACAGAAGGTTGAGGTACCTAAAAGCCTTGACCAATTTACTTTACGTTGATCGATACCATCACTAACTTGAGCGTCGGAGTGTCTACGGTTTCCACCACACCGGTGGGCAGTAAGCTCCTTATTCGTTCTATTTGTTTTGCAGGATTTACTCGCGCCCTACAAATTGATAATCTCGATTGTGGACATTGGCCGAAATCAGAGTCTACAATTTGGCGCCCACCGTGGGGCTGACGAGTGAATCGACAAAAGGTAGAACGTCTCAACAAAATAGTCAACAATGGCGTCAAGCAACGAACATATCCCAGATCAACTAGCGGTACAAATTGCCATGCTCCAGGAACGACTCACAAACCTGGAAGAAGAAAATCTCACGATGCGAAATACCAACGAAAGTTTACAACAAAGGCTTAATCACCTATCATCCGACCCTCAGCATAACCGAGGTAGTCCAACTGCTCCACCCGTGTCAGATGAACCAAACAGCAACCACCCCCCCCAGCCACTCTACATTCAGACCATCTTGATGATCAAGCCCATCAACTGGCTAACTCCATCAGAAGAGAAATGGTTGAATTCAAAGAAGCAGTTATGTCTCGACTACCAGGGGTGAAACTCCCGATCAGGAAAAGCCGAGCCGGGACAATTTCAGATACCCCTTTCCATGAGTCAATTGTAGCAGTTGAGTTGCCCAGGAAATTCAACCCACCTGAAATGAAGTTATATGATGGGACCACAGATCCAGACGACCATGTCATGCATTACAAATTCAAGATGATGTCGAATGGTTTGTCTCCGAACCAATGGGAGGCCGGAATGTGCAGGTGCTTCGGGGAAACTCTGGCGGGACCTGCTTGACATGGTTCATTAATCTTCCTTACAGGTCAATCAAATCATACCAAGAACTGGCGGACAAGTTCGTGCAACACTTCGCAAGTTCGTGCAGGATGGAGAAAACGACGGACGACCTTAACTCAGTACAACAGAGAAGAGGAGAAACATTACGGAGCTACGTGGCCCGGTTCAATCGTGAGAGAATAACCATACCGGACCTTCATCAGCCAACCGCAGTTGAAGCATTCAGGAATGGACTCCTTTATGACAGCGGGCTCTACAAGAAGTTGACGAAATTCAGATGCTACACAATGGACCAGGTCATGGCACGAGCCCAAGTAGAGATAAGGTGGGAGGAGGATAAAAGAAATAAGAGAAGAGTTGATGAAACAAATGCACAAGCGAACCGAAGGCCAGCTGCTCCCAGGCGACACGAAACAAACTACCCCCTCGAACCGAAGGGAGGAACCAAAGTAGGGGCGAACGTCGACCATTCTACAAAAATATGGACAGACGTCCACGGCCATATAAAAACAGAGAGGAGCTTCCGACAAGTAAGCCTCGACTTCCAGACTACAATTTCACAATTTCTCCTGGGGAATTGGTTTCGGTGTTGAAGAAATTAGGGAATGAAGTGAAGTGGCCCCCAAGGGCAAGGGATAGTTCATCCAAAAAAGACACAAAGAAATGGTGTGAGTTCCACAGGGACTACGGTCATACGACGGCAGAATGTGTTGCCTTGAGACTAGAGGTTTTGGAACTGCTGAACAAAGGATTTTTGAAAGATCTGCTTACAGACAAGGGGAAGGCGACAATGACCCGAAGGGATGAACGAGACAGACAGTGAGAAGCTCCAATGCCACCACCTCCGATTGATAACACTGTCAATGTCATTTCGGGGGGATCAGAAGTTAGTGGAGCAACTTATTCAGCTGCAAAAAGGCACTCGAGGGTATTGGCCACCAAGGCCTCACACACCCTAATGTCTGTAGAGGGAATTACCACGGGTTTGGTAATTGGGTTCCCGGATGATGGGGACTCACAAGATTTAAACCCTCACCATGACGCTTTGGTCATTTCTCTTCAAGTAGCTAACTTCATGATCAGACGTGTGTTGGTCGACACGGGCTCCTCAGCTAATATTATCTTTGCCAGTGCTCTGACAGACATGGGGACTGCAGTGGATAACGTCAATAGGCGTACGACAGTATTGATCGGTTTTAGCGGGGAACAAAAGTTGACTATGGGGGAAATACGACTCCCCGTTTATGTGGCAGGTGTCAATAAAATGACTACTTTCCTGGTATTGGACAGCCCATCGGCCTACAACTTGATTATGGGCAGACCTTGGATTCACGACATGAGGGCGGTCTCATCTACCTATCATCAGGTAATCAAATTCCCAACTAAATAGGGGATTCAGGAGGTAAAAGGGGACCAACTGGCGTCAAGGAGTTGCTACCAAACGACCTTGAAGGCTAAATCAGATCCGGCATAGCAATTACAGTCTGGACCTAGTGCGCCAGAGCCTACTCTACCAAATATTGAGAAGCTCGACGAGGTCCAGATTCATCCTCAATTCACAGAACACAAGGCTTTGGTAGGAGCGGCGGTGGGAACCAAAACTGCGAGCCGACCTGATAGAATTCTTGAAAAAACGGCACGACACGTTCGCATGGTCGCATGAGGATATGATAGGGATAGATCCGGATCTCATCACTCACGCACTGCATGTGGATCCGGACCACACCCCTGTCAGACAAAAAAGAAGGAAGTTTGCCCCAGAGAGAAACCGGATCATTGATGAAGAGGTGCAAAAGTTACTGCAGAACGGTGCGATTAAAGAAGTACAGTTTCCCGAGTGGCTTGCCAATGTTGTAGTAGTGAAAAAGAAGAATGGGAAGTGGAGGGTGTGCATCGACTTCACAGATCTGAACAGAGCCTGTCCAAATGACTCATTTCCCTTACCACATATTGATTCGATGGTGGACGCGACGGCAGGACACGAGTTATTGAGCTTCATGGACGCGTATTCAGGCTACAATCAGATCCTCATGCATCCTCAAGATCAAGAGAAAACAGCTTTTGTTACAAATCGAGGAATATTTTGTTACAAAGTCATGCCTTTTGGCTTGAAGAACGCGGGAGCAACATACCAGCGGATGGTAAACAGGATGTTCGACCATCAAATAGGGAAAACAATGGAAGTTTATATTGACGACATGTTGGTGAAATCCGTTGAATCAGAACAGCATCTCAACCATCTGGAAGAAGCCTTCGACATCATGGACAGGTACGGAATGAAATTAAATCCTACTAAGTGTGCATTTGGTGTCGCTTCAGGAAAATTCTTGGGATACATAGTCACTCGACGAGGCATTGAAGCAAATCCAGACCAGATTAGATCAATCCTCGACATCCCTTCCCCTCCCCCAAAGGATGTTATGCGACTAACTGGGCGGATAGCGGCATTAAACAGGTTCATCTCTAAATCGACCGACATGAGTTTTTTATTTTTCTCAGCCTTAAAAAAATCAAGTAAATTCGAATGGACTCCTGCTTGTGAGGAAGCTCTGAAGCAGCTCAAACAATATTTGTCTTCACCGCCCCTATTATCAAAACCACTCGACTGTGAGAGGCTCTACCTTTATCTGGGAGTATCGGAACACGCGGTCAGTGGAGTTTTAGTAAGAGAAGAAGCAGGGAGTCAACAGCCAGTCTACTATGTAAGCAAAGCGCTGTTGGAGGCAGAGACACGCTACCCCCGCTGATGCAAAAATTGGTCTTCGCACTGGTCACAGCTGCAAGGAAACTTAGACCCTATTTCCAAGGTCATGCCATCACAGTGTACACGACACATCCTCTGAGAAGCATTCTTCATAAACCTGAGTTATCTGGAAGATTGATGAAGTGGGCAATTGAGTTGGGGGAACACGACATTGACTTTCAACCCAGGACGGCAATCAAATCCCAAGCCTTGGCAGATTTTGTGGCTGATTTTGCTCCCGGAATGGTGACGACACCTGAAGCAGAAATCAATTCCATCCAGCCGACAAGAACTTGGAAATTGATGGTTGATGGTTCAAGTAACAAAAAGGGGTGTGGACTCGGAATGGTAATCACTACTCCCTCTGGCGACGTTCTGCAGCAGGCAGTCAAATGCGGCTTCAGAGTAACCAACAATGAGGCCGAGTACGAAGCATTGATTGCGGGATTATTATTGGCCAAGGAACTGGGGGCGAAGGAGGTAGAAGTAACGTCGGATTCTCAGCTGATTGTCAACCAGGTCGAGGGATCGTACCAGGCAAGAGTGAAGCAATGGCCTCTTACTTACAGAAGGTAAATGAGCTACGAACTGCATTCGACACGTTCTCCATTAAACAGGTCCCAAGAAGCGAAAATTCCCCGGCAGATGCACTGGCAACACTCGGTTCGACTCTGGAGGGCAACAAACCACAAGCTATACCCATAGTATTTCTGAACTGGCCGGCAATTTGGAAGGAAGAGACGGATGTGGCCGCTATCGCTACAGTCGACAGTTGGATGACACCGATCATTGAATACTTGCAGAACGACGTACTTCCGAAAGACAAAGTGCTGGCAAGGAAGATACAGAGACAGTCTGCAAGGTTCGTAGTATTCGAAGGTCAGCTGTTACGAAGATCCTTCTCGGGACCATACCTGAAATGTCTGACACACGACGAAGCCCAGCATGTGTTGTCTGAACTACATGAAGGGGAATGTGGGAACCACTCAGGCGGCAGAAGTCTCACTCTCCGAGCCCACACGACAGGGTATTACTGGCCGACTATGAGACTCGACTCCGCAGAGTTCACAAAGAAATGCGACAGGTGCCAGAGATTCGCACCAGTTCCTCATCTACCACCAGAGAAGCTGAGCCCAATCCTGTCTCCATGACCGTTCATGAAATGGGGCATGGACATTGTTGGAAAACTTCCAGTCGCTTCAGGTCAACGAGTCTACATGCTCGTAATGACAGACTATTATTCGAAATGGATTGAAGCCGAAGCATTCGCTAGAATACGCGACAAGGAAGCTCAAACGTTCGTATGGAAGAATATCATATGCCGGTACGGCATTCCCAGAGAAATTGTGACCGACAATGGATCACAATTCATCAGCCATCACTTTCAAAATTTCTGCAGGAACTGGGGTATCAGACTAAATTACTCGACGCCGCGCTTTCCACAAGCAAACGGGCAAGCAGAGTCGTCCAATAAGACGATCTTGAACACAATGAAGAAGAGGTTGGAGAAAGCAAAGGGCGCCTGGGCTGAAGAATTACCTGGAGTCTTGTGGTCGTACAGGACAACCGCAAGATCCTCAACCGGCGAAACTCCATTCTCATTAGCTTTTGGGACGGAAGCTGTAATTCCATCCGAAGAAGTCATCCCTTCACCACGATGCCAGTGGCTCGACAACGAAAGCAACCAACAACTGATGAATTTCAATCTCGACACGATTGACGAGAAAAGGGACACGGCTCTCATCCGACTGGCCACATATCAACAAAGGGTGGCCAGGTATTTCGACAAAAACGTTAGGACCAGGACATTCCGCGCTGGTGACTGGGTCCTACGGAGAGTATTCCAGAACACGAAGGAAGGTGGAGATGGGAAGCTGGGCCCTAATTGGGAGGCCCTTATCAAATTGTTAGAGTTGTTGGGAAATGAGCCTACAAGTTGGAAACCAAAGGGGGAAACCAATCCGCAACAGTTGGAATGCGGTGCACCTTAAAAAATTTATCCGGTAATTTTGATGTTTTGCCAATTAGTTATTTTCCAGTCTACATTCAAGTTTTATCATTCTGTCAGTAGAGAAATAAAATTTGTAGAAGTTGTTCGACAAATTGCAATAAAACTATCCAATAGATTCTTGTTCCATTCTCCACATTCGAAGTATACAACCATTCGTCATTCCAATTTACAAAATGATTCAAGATACAAACTTGTTCCTTCCTCACAAATTCTAAGTACAAGTTTATCAAAAAGATCTAAATAATTTCTGAACAATTCGACATCAATCGTCAGCTCCGTCTGCATCAATCGTTGCTGGCTGACTGGTTGGAACATCTCTTTCACCCTCACACATCCACCGGTTCAGAATGGACAGCAGTTTGTGCCACATCTTCTCTCTTATTTCTGTGTCCTTCTCACTTCCATCATCGCTTCTACCTCCATTGGATTTAGCCCAGCCTCCTCCTTCCTCATCTCTGTAGGGGTTTTTAGGGGCTAAATCCGGTAATGCAGCGGAAGCGGCGGAAGATCGTATCTTCCGATTTCAAAACTTTTTCTGGATTAATTAAATAAACATATTTATTTAATTGCCCAATAATTAAATTATGAAACAAAATTTCAAATGAATCATATTCAAGTGAAATTACCAAATTACCCTTATATGGTATTTTGTCCATTTTAGTCCGAAATTGATCCAATCAATTTTGAATGATTCTAAATCATTTCTAAGATGAACTTAGCATGTTCAAAACATCAAAACACCAAAAGCAACCAAATCCCCAATATCTTCATCAAGGCCGAATGCTCCCTAAGGGGTGCCATTTGTGCACTTTGTCATTTCATGCATCAAAACACATCAAGATGTAATCCAATGAACATGAAACTTTATATGCATCATATACACATCCAAATACACAACATATATGAAAACCCCTAAATTTGGAATTGGTCATGAACCCTAATTTTTCAATTTCTTCAAATTGGACAAATTAGACCAAATTGGTTAAATCAATTACTTCAATCATGTTTCTTCCATCCAATCAAAGTCTCAACACAATGAAACAACTCAAGATCAAATCTAGGTCATCTAAGAGTGGGTCAACAACTCTAGATTAGCAACATGGTTTCCAAAACCTTATAAAAAAGTTTATCACTACAATAGTCATTCACTTTCTTCATCATACATGCATCACCTTCACCAAAACTCCCATCAACAAAAACCATAAGGAACAAAGAAAGAAACATCCTAAGAATATCATATTAAAGCCTAGAACCTAAGGAACAAATTCCTTACTAATAGTAAGTTCAAGAAACTTACTAAAAATCCAAGCTTTTGATGTTTTAAGTCTTTCTTCTTCACCAACTTCCTTTAGCTTCTTTCAATGGAGTTTATTGATAAAGTGTGTTAGGTTAAGTGTATCATGAAATGAAAATCAATATATACCTTTACAATAAAGGCCTTGGCCGAAATTCACCTAATGAAAACCAAGTTTTGTAATTTCAATTTTCATTTCACTTTAATGTCATCAACTTGCATAAATATCTTCTAAACACCTTTATTAGATATTTATCTAAGTCAACAAAAGCAACTAACATCATTTACTTAATATATCCTAATATAAAATATTTATATTTTAATTAATTTATCATTTAACAATTAAATAATTAATTAATTAATAAATAACAAATATATTAAATTATGTATAATTTACACATTAAATATTAAAAAACA
This sequence comes from Zanthoxylum bungeanum, assembly GCA_019454045.1. Lineage (NCBI taxonomy): Eukaryota > Viridiplantae > Streptophyta > Magnoliopsida > Sapindales > Rutaceae > Zanthoxylum > Zanthoxylum bungeanum. Next base: position 28,761 of record SKCR01013113.1, read on the forward strand.
TATTCATTTAGGATATAAGTCAAATAACTCATTTTGACTATTAATTAATGTGTATTTAAATTAATCAAGTATTAAATGTAAATACACAAAAATTAAGCAAATGACTATCTAGTCACTTTAGCACGTATCTTTGCTTTAACCTTTAAACGACTTTAAATAATCAATATTATTTATTAATGTTGCTCTAGTGCTCTACGAGTATGTTTCATTATTGAGACTCTCTAGATTCAGGTATATCCGTCACGAAATCCAATTTCATGTCCATAATCTATCCACCCGTAGATTATGACGATCACGGATAATCTCGCTGAATCATACAGGTCGAGGTCATTGCATACGTATAATCCCTCCGTCACAGGTATCCAGATAATCCCAGAGATATAGATGTAAACGTCAAATCTCTATAGGTATTATCTCGTCGACGTATCTATTAGCAATCTCTAAAAAACACTCGGAACTTACTTCCGATGTATACTGTGGCCACAGATTTAACAGACTGCTAATAATATATGGACTACCTATGCTCTGTACACAGAACTGACGGATCCTATCTTGACACACACAGGATATCCTGAGGATCGATCCACACCCAACGAACGGCGGAGGTCTGATCTAAATAGATCGGTGACGTGACTGCCATCTAAGTGTGGAGGATGTCTCATACATCCACAGTGGTGTCTCAAGTCGAAGGACCACTATGCTACTCAACCCGAGAAGATTCTTATTGACGTTGGCGTACCATCCATTAAGAATCTTCGGTGAGCCGTTCAGTGTTTATCCACTATAAACACCTACACGTCTATACGAGTCTCCATAGACTCATGGTTCATTGGGATAAATCATCGGACCAAGTCTCGATATACGACATGTACTGGTCTCAACGGATTTGACTAACCGACCCGTGTTAGCAAATCTTGACCAGGAACTATGTTTGATAATATACATATAACAGTGACACTTCCCAATGTCAATTACAAACTAACTTTGTAACTGTGTACTGCATTATATATTATCGGGCCTTTGTCTAATATATACATATCACTAAACCACATTTAGTTTCAATCTAATCGTAATCAGATCGAATACGTATATAAGAACAAGAGGTGCAACCATAAATAAGTAATATTATGGAATAAGGGGATGTTCGTATTCATGAATCAACATAAGAATACGGCCCGGATTGGCGCTCTGAGCACCAACCCCAACAATTTCTCCCACTTGCTCTAGTGCCAATCCACGGCATCATATACACGTCTCAATGTGCATCGTATGCACATGGCCCTCAAAAGCTCACCCAGTACTTAAGAGGTAGGCAACAAAAACAAGTCCGCTATGACATATTGAGTTTGTCAAACAAACTCCATCGTTTCCCATAGTCAGCATCATTCATATTTTGTAGAATCTAGATTATACATTAATATGACTCTGATGCTACATCAGTATTGTGCTACAGCTACTGAGTTGTCCAAGTATTTAAGGATCAAATCCAAAATACTATGAAGACAACCGCAAGCACAATAACAATTCAAAAACTTCTAATTTAAAAGGTCACTATGCAACTTCATAAGTCAATACTTCAAAAGTTGCATTTGATTCCACTAAAAGGTAGAATCCTTCGTGACACTCTCACTGCATCTTTTGTGACTCTTTATGACGTAGACTGTCTAACGTCATAATTAGTCTCAAAACTAATATGACCCTAATGGTTGCAGACTATATTCTCCATGAATTAGAAACTCGTTCTTAATATCTCAAAGATCACAAAGAACGTGTTTCAAGATCCATCCTATGGTCTCTAGGATGTCAAAATAACTCGTAACAATTACGATTAAATCGACATCTATAATCGCACATTATAAAGTATTTATTATGTCATCATCAAATGATACATAAGATTGATTAGACATTCTAATCAATATCTCTTTCGAAAAAAGGAATCATCCTTTACGAAAAATGAATACTTTTATAAGACACACAATAACTATCGAACAGTTATACTAAATGTCATACAGATAGCCTTGTTATGTCTCTCATTAGATCATATCTAATGTACGACTAATATGAGTATCTCACAAGTCTCTTGGTTTTATATCTTATATAAAACTTTATATCGTATATATGAGACTACTCCCACTTTTATCACGGAGTAAAGAAGACTTAGGTAAATCTTTTACCTCATAAACATCTCATTATTACTATAATAATGACAATGTCGTTAAGATATATAACACTAGAAAGTAATATGTACGCTCCCACTAACCCTTCTAATCATATATGTATTCTATATACTTTGACAAGATCAGACAATCTGACGATATCAAAAATAGAGAACACATACTTCTGGAAGACTTATCCGAGTCTACAATAGGCTCTATAAGCTTGCACACTAAACTGCGATCTCAGCAGAACACAAACTCTAGGGCCATTTCAGAATGAACTCTTCAAATAAGGAAATCACAACTGATCTCTTATCTGAATAAGTCATCCAAAAACGCCATTTTGCATTCTTTATCTAAAATATACAGTTTATTATCAACATTAACCAATATATCTTTAATTGTTCAATTAGTGTGACTAGAGATAAGTTTTCTCAGAATCTACAATAGATTGCTGAGTATAACTTTTCTCACTGTCATACTATAAAGGTCAAACCTTTAATAAGCTCACATTGCTTCCGTTGTGCAAACAATTAGCACATATCATGAACTAATTCATAATGAAAGCGTAATCAAGTTCAAAACTTGATCATAGTAAGCTATGAACAATCTTAGATCTAAGGTTCAATGGTGAACTTCCAGAATCGATATCAAATATCGCTTCCATTAAAAGTCATAGGATAATTTTTCTTCAATAAGAAAACAATGGAACCATTAAGTATCAAATACTCGTGAATGATTCTGTTATCCTATTGGATTTGTACGGAAGATGTATAAGGGTTGTTTCATCTTATTAATTACGTAGTTCCATTTATAATTTATCATTCTCACATTTGACTTCAATAAGTCAAGTCTTTCTACTACAATAGTTAACATCTGATGTTACACACCAAGTAATAAAACGATTTTATTACTTAGAATCGTAGGAAAGATATTCTATTAAATAGAATACAATATTCTATTAAATAGAATAAACGATAAACTTTTACTTATACCTCCGAGGTGTAAGTAATTTCCATTATATAACTATTATATAAAAGAAAGATTGAAATCTCAAACTTTTCAAGATTCAAATTTTCTACCTCTACATATCATATATGCAACTGTAGAAAATAATGGAACATTAATTAAAGAGATGAATTAGTGTTACTGGAGTATAACCCCAAGAGTATTGAAACTAATTCGGTAACTTCAATATCAGACGAATCAAATCATATAAGATTCGATTGCTCCCACTACTCAATTCCATCAAGATGGAATCATGGAAGAATAATATTGAATATGAATCATATTCACTAAATAACCTTAGAACTAATTGCTTTAAATTCATACGTTTGATCGTATCAAAGATCTTTGAACAGTTCAAAGACATGTTATGAATTTTGAGGATAGAATTCTCTAAAACCTTTAGATTGAATATATTTGAACAAGTCAAAAATGTTCAATCTACGTTTCATCAGAACGGATTGAAAGTACTTGATACTTTCAAGACTTTCAATATGTGTTCCTTCAGAAACACGTAACTAAGTTATGACAATTCATCACCAAATTACACGAAATAAAGAAAACTACCTTAAGCAATTATTGTTTATTAAACTACATACATCAAATGTATCAGTTTAAATAAATTTGGTGGTCCAATGACAATCATTGGTTAAACGAGATCTTAATCACTTTCCTGAATACAATATTCATTAAATGGATAAGGATGTGTGGTGTGATCTAGTATCAAACCATCCTTTACCATACGGAATAAGCATCCAATGCTTAAGTGATTAAATTCATAAAGCACCGTTCTAAATTATTTACTTTACCGAATAATTTTTCTTAATGTTTATCTCTACGTCAATGACACTACTAGTTATTATAAAATATGTAACAATTGTTTATAAAGAACAAGTGACTATCCAATAGTCGCAAGTTCCGATATCAAATATCAAAACAATCGTTAACCAATATTTCAAATAACTAGACGGGAGATCTGGTATCCAATACCTATAGTTGTAGTATTGTGAAAATCAATATTTTCTATACACAAATATACGCATCTCATTTCTTTAGCTTTACTATTTGCATTCAACTATTCACAACAATTGTAAATAACTGATTACCAAATTGTGTCAGACACATTACCTCTAAAGGTAATTAAAGCTTAGAAACTTCATTACTAGATAAACAAATACCTAATAGGGCTTTCTAAATGCCAGTCAAGAATCTCGAGACATGAACTAATTCAAGTCAATTCTTACTGCATAAGAAACTATTGTCTCTAAAGTATTATATCCTAAGGGGATATCTATCTAGATTATCTATCATGACTTAGAAACTAAGTCACTAACCATCTTTATTTTTGAAGAAAATTAGAACAACAGTTCCCGATGGTTTAGACTAATC
>SKCR01013114.1:0-55406 GCA_019454045.1 Zanthoxylum bungeanum
TTATCATCACCTACCAGGAATAATAGCATATGTGAAGCTGATCACTTGACTTGCCAAGGCCAGATGTTTAGCAGTAATGGACTTCAAACCAGACACCTGCAATTCCAAATATAACAAAAACTAAGACTGCAGATGATTAACATTCGAAAGTAAGTTCATGTAAAAAGAGCACAAGTAGATAGAACAAAACACGGCTACAGCCCATGAAAAAGCATGTTAAAGATTTCTTCTTCTTTTTTTTTTCCTAAAAAAAATGCATAAAATAAAAATCTATATATGAAAGAATGATTGATTACATGGGAATGGACAAAGCTCTCCTAGCGAGAGGAAAGAAAAAGCTAGAATAAGTCTAACCAAAAACTAAAACCCCTCTACTACAGATAAAACAAGCTGCAAGTTCCTAACACACTAAAGAAAATGAGTAGGATTAGATTCAATGATCAGATTAAAGCTTTCAGGCTACATGATATATTCCCACAAATATCAGTTCAAAGCGTGAACAAACTTCAGATCAGAGAAAAACCATACACAGAAATGAATCGTTTGCATGCAATAACTGAATAACACGTTTGTTGCGACTCTTTTTGAACAGATCAAAAGCATGTATGTTTGAAAAATTGTAGGAGTTACATACTGAACACTACCTGCATGGCACCAGCACCAAGAACAAGCTGACACGTCCTGGTATTGAAAAATTTTAAAATCTCCACAACCCGATGAACAACTTCTGAAGATAGAGCTGGTAAGAAATGACTCATATCAATGTACTCTGACAACATCTTCAGCAATATTAAGCCACTGCAGAAATAATATGAAAAGGAAAAACAATCATATCAAACTTAATCAGTGTAAAGTTTTCTTATTGCCATATTAATCATATATCAGGAATGAAACTAAAAAGTGAACAGATCTCAATTCAGTAAATCAGTTGATGGGAGAAAAGATGAATCAAGTATTAAAAATTACAAAGCACAAGGCAGACTTGACAAGGCATAAGATCACTACTCCATGTAAAAATCTGTTAATGCTGCAGCACAAATACAACATCCTAAAGGAGAAATAAGAAAACAATGCAAGGGGAGAAAGCGGGGTAGAAAAAGTAAAACAAGCTGACTAACCAGTTTACAATGTGATAGCGAGCACCTCCATGGATAAGGGTCTGAGAGGTAGATTTTCCACGCTCCATGTTATTATTGTTATTTTGGACAGGAGGAGATGAGGCATCTGCTTTATTTCTTTCATTTTCCTCTGTTGAAGATGTAAATTTTACTTGGGCAGTATTTTGTTCCAGTATTTCACTAGAGTCTGTCTCCTCAATCTGCTCTTGAGCACTTTGTTGTCTACTGTGAGCTATAAGTGTACTATCATTGCTCGTGGCCGCTTCATTGTAGTTTTTCATCAAATTGACATCATCCGTACCACCCAAAGAAACTGCTTCAGAGCAAAACAGTGAAGTGACAATGGCCTGAAATTCATCAGGAACATCTACTTCCACCCATGTTTCTTGGTCAAGAACTGCCTTAATTTTTGTCATCTAAAGTTACCCACAGAAATATAAGTATAATAACAAAAAACATGTCCTATAAAACGTCCCAAAAGGGAATGTAATTAAGAAGATATTAAAACTAACTCGGGATTCATGCTGGAAGTCCACAAAGGCTTTGGCTTGTGACTGCAGTGTTCCCCGGATGCTATATCCCAACCTTCCACCAATCTGTTCATTTGCATAGAAGGGAGTCATAACCACAAACAGGCAACTTGTATCCTTAAATCCAAGTATAGGAAAATGAAAAGACCACCACCTTCTCTGTTGCAGTTATAAACTCTTGTGTGATATTGTATATGCTTAAAAATTCCTGCAATTTCAACCTAGGATGCAAAAGAACACGGACCCCAAGAAGCTTTGCCCATCTTCCATGAGCAGCATCGCATGCAGCAAAAACAGCTTCTGTGTTTTCTCTCAATACATCAGCTCTGTCAACAGGATGCCATATTCACAGATTTAACAGGAGAATGAGTCAGAACTCAGAATCAGACCAAAACCGCAGTAATAAGGTACCACTTCTAACTAGATGAATTTCGAGTTCAATGTAGATTCTATGAGGGTTTGGAGAAACCAAAAAAAGGACAGAGAAGTATATCCATGACCTACAATAAGGAATGAAGATGCCATGTTACAACACACATTGGACCACCAAAGTGACAGACCACTGTCATTGCTCATTAGCCGGGCCAAATTAATGGCCTATTGCAGCACAGTAGCAGTTGATGCAATACAGAGCGGTAACGGATACTTTATATTAGATAATTACAAATGCAACATTTGAATGCAATGCATAGATATAAAATAAAAACTGAAAATCTGTATGCGAAAATTATCACACGAAGGTAACAAGCTTATTCTATTTCACAAAAAAGGGACAAAAGGAGCTCCAGTTTCCAAGTCAAGCCATCTCTAAGCCAAAAGCTATAGTTCTTGTGATTCCATTCTCTTAAGAATTCAGACGGTGGACAGCTTATAGAATAAGAAGAAGGGCGTCATCAATCCCTATTATTAAAGAAAAATAATAATACTTTGAGAAGGAACATGATAAAGATTCATATCCATATCTGAAATTAACCACAAGATAAGACTATAAAAAGAGGAAAATAGCTACAAATGTACACGAATCATATGAACATTACAGAGCTAATATAATGGGACAACACTTAACCTGAAATTCTTGGACATATTTGAGGGGCTTGTTGCATCATTTGCTTTTCCCTGAAATGATGGAATCTTTGCAGCACTTCTAAAAGGTGAATATGGTAGAAGTGAACCACTTTGACTATGGTTATCCTGTGTTGTTTCTGCAGCTGCAGCACCGATTGCAATTGCAGCAGCAACTGAATCAGCAGCATAATGATCATCAAGGTTGCACATAATCCACTCAATGGCTTTTTTCACTTCAGCAGCCCGCATTAAATGAGCCTGCATTCACTAAAAGAAAATAATTCATACTACAACTTCTTAGAATAATGATTAATAAGAAAAGTAAGGAAGCTCGTGTTAGGCAAGAAAGTAATAATCAAACAGCATCTAACAGATTAAAAGGCAGATATGTTCTGCATACTGCATGTTTAATTTCAAAATTAGTGCAATCAATAGTTCCTTAATGGTTAAAAGTCCCTTCAGGCAGAAATCACCCCCCAAAAAAATAATAATAATAAAAAATTAAAAGAGAGAGTCCATGCCCATTGGTTAATCTATTTGTCAAAGGGAAAAGAATTTTATCTTGGATGAGTAACTAGGACAAGTGCTGTTTTTAGGATCACAAAGTATAAATGCAACTTAGGGTCATGCAATTTAAGTCTAGATTAGATTGTAGAACTGCTTTCTTTGGCACATTATACAGGTCATCACCAGAACTCTTTTGGAACTAATCCCAGAACTGTTCCTCCTCCTTGGAGTTAACAGCCACAGACCACCACCAACATAAGCAGAACAAGAAAGTAAAGTACACATTAAGTACACATTACCTGTACAATCATGAAGATAGCACACAAAAGTCGAACAAAGCTTTCTGATGACAGGCTTCTCAACTTGCTCGCAAGCGATGAGCCCCCGCCTAAGTTATCACAATAATGTTAAAATTTTGGCAGAAACAGAACAGACAGGCCCACTGACAAAGACATGTACAGAGGTTCTGCCAGTAGGAGGTGAAATTGTAAACGGAAAGTTATTGTAAGATTAACTTCTCACCATCTGCATCTACCGCATGCTCTGCAGGTGAGAAATCTGACTCCAGAGGTCGAGCAACAAGAACAGGAAGCAGCTCTGCCACTGCAGTCTTAATAGCCGTTTTCATATCAGCCGTAAGTGTGTCGCGATATATCCTCAAAACAGAAGGGAGCTTAGCCTAAATACAAAAATTACTCGGTTACATGTTCACTTCTATCGAAAGCAGGGGCTAACCCAACTATTTTAACGCAGAAAATGGAAGCATTAAAAGTCAACGGAACCAGCTTAACTAACAAAATTTCATCCCTAATAGCATTACAAATGATAACACACCAATTAGTCAGAAGATTACTCACAGTTCTGAGCAACCCAATGATGAGAGGGAGAAGACGATCACGGAAATTAGATATTTCTTCGTTGTCTATTGTAACCTGCTAACAAATTAATCAAAGTAATCAGTTCACAAACTGCGTCATGTACTTGTGAAGGTCATGCCAGAAACAATTTGATAAAATTTTAAAACATCAGCATGCACATGAAAGACAGAATCCTCAATAAGATGAATCTGTTTGGCTCAGGATGCCAGGAAAAACACTGTATATCGGTCAATAAAATTGTAGCTTTCCCTGATGAAATTCCAAATTTCCTGGCAAACATGTAGCCACTTAAAACTCCAGCATGCAATGGCTGAATCTGCCAGCCTATTGTTACAAGTCAATAGAGATTGCAGTGTTAAAACAGAAAAGTCAATAATGAGCTATTGTCAAACTTTAAGTCCTTGTACTTAAAACTGCTTTATGCCACCTTACAGATGTATGTGGGATGCAACTTATGTGTGATTCCTAGATTCCTTCTTCCTGTTATCTCTATTATAACCAACTTAATCTTTCCTTATCTTCTCTACCTACTTGAGTTGATATAATCTTTATAAACCTTAAAGATCTTGGATCTACAGACCAGCCAATCAAGCTTAATTTGAATGTACTGGTGCTGTGCTGTACTAAGATTTTGCACTGGCTAGTTCATGTGTGATCCAGGAAAATCTGAAAAGGGTCCCCTCACATGACGGCTGAGAGTGGAAGAGTACTTCACGAACCCATATTTAAGCAGAAAGCTTCATTCCAAAATCAATTTCTAACGTACCACTAAGAAATGCCTGACTATCTGCGAAGAATATCTAATTTATTTGAAAAGGGAAATAACTTGTAGGCGTTTCAGATGATATGTTATAATAACAAACATATATTAGTTGGGTCAGATGATTCCTAATTCAATACATGTAGATGTTTGTACTCGCAACAAGTTCAGAAAAAAAGGTGTATGATAATCCTAAAGTAGACTGAGATCATGCTTTATTAAACCATGCTTATAAAACCAAGAAGTTCAGTCTCAATTCGAAAACATCTGTAGTGAACTTACTTCATCATCCTTTCCATTCAAAGAAATGGATGCTCTTGCTTTTGTTTTCGATATTATAGCCACATCTGTATCCCCAGCATCGCGAATTGCAGCACGCATAAACTCTGCCGAAAGAACGCTACGAAAATAAATATAGTAAGTGATTATATCATTATAAAGTGTAGACCTAAAGTCAAAGAAATTACTCTTTGTGCATGGTAATTATTATTTAAGAAAAGGCCTATTCATTGACGTACATTAAGTAAAACAAAGTTATCATGAAACACCAAACTTAAAAAATTTTAAAATGCAAGTGTAACAAAGTTAAAAGGAAAAAAATTAAGACCATAGTCTATCATAGCAGGCTAAATAAGATCAATATTTAAACAGATCCATATTTCACCAACATAGAACAGATCAAGGTCACCAAATAACTTGAAATTACCTATTAATGGAATCTATTGAAGCTGCTACATGATCCCGAAGATGACGAAAGCAATGTAGGCCAGTAAGCTCATCCCCATCCTATAAATATGAATCGAAGTAATATATTAAATAGAGACTAAGGCCTGAAAATGTTAAAAGCATAACAATCCTGTGATCGCGTGTATGTGCATCTATACAGCCTAGATCATAAACTAGATACCATACATCATTCACAAAATTTGAATATATAAGGATGACAAGAACAAGGATGCTTTAGATACTATAGCGAGCAAACACATTTCTTTGCAGTCAAACTTAATACAACTTATGTGATGAACACTAAAAAGTGTACATTTATTAAAAGGAAAATTAATCATTTTAAACTTGTAGTTTCATTAATCCACTTGGTACTAAATATGCCAAAACATATAGAATTGTATCGTGTATAACTAATCCAGATCTTTAATAGTCCACTCTCTGAATTATTATTTTATCTTATTAAAACTATTCCCTGTGGATCGACCTCGGACTCATCGGGTTATTTTATTACTTCGACACTCCTATACTTGGGAGTAAAGAATCACTTTATGAGTATGTCACTCTGAACAATAGAAGAAGAATTTGAAACACGATTTTATGGCTTTATGCAAACATACCAGCAGATGTTGCAAATCATCTGTGACATCCAAAGCTCCAGCACAGTCTCCAGATGCAACAAGCTGTGAGACAAACATAGAACAACTCATTTCCCACCTTAGAAAAAATCACTACTAAAATCTCAACAATTTTTTATTTTTTTTATCAAGGCCCTTGTCATGTTACATAATAGTATAATCATTAAGCAAAACAATTAAATTCAAATTTTTTGGCATCTACCATGGAATCTGCGTGCCACTGAAAAAATTCTAAAATTATACTCAAAACTTCGGCCCAAGTACAGACACTAAAAACTAGCAAAAAGGTTCATGAATTGGCAATTGCAGTCTGCTTAACAACTTTATACATTAGAAATGCGATTATATAATGAAGCTATCTAAGAAGTACCAAAAGTCAATACCAAATTATGACGATTTAACTAATAAGCCCCAGTTTACCAATTTAAGGGTGGATAAAGCTTGGTTAAATCTAACATAAGCCTCAATTTCTGTTGCAGAGCCAAAAAATTACTCCTTGTAGCATTCAACTCCTGAATCTGCCGAGCAGATTCCACCAAATCGGTATCCAACAGCCTGATCGTCTCCTTTAATTCCCGTATCCGACTACACCCCTCCACGATCTTCAAATTCAAGTCCTGTAAGTGCCCCTGGGCCTCAAAGAACGAATTCGACCGCAACGAAATCTCCTTCACCAAATGTAACTCAACAACGTCCAAGTACTGTGACAGCTTCTCTTGCAAGACAATGTTCTCAGTCGCGTTAGAAAATGGGCAGGCAGCACGAAACGTGGCACCCTCTGAAAGGGAGAAATCTTCTTTGAAATAAAGCGCGGGGACCTCTCGTAAGCACGCAACTAACGCGTCTCCTTGTCCGCCAATGTTCTCCACATCGACGTTCTCTTTGCTGGCGTGCTTTCGAATGTCTTCAAATCGGTTAACGAATCGGATATGGATGACAAATAAGTTTGGAAATCGGATCGGTTGAGTTCGGAGGTGGATTTCGGAATCAACGGCGCGAAATCTAAAGGGGAAACCGCGGTGGACGAGGACCACCAGCCGACCCAAGAAGCGTCGGTCCCGTAGACGCCGGATTTGCCGACGTTAGGGTTGTTGAGGATCGAAGAGATGCTCTGGCTACTGGCATCAGATAGAGATTTTGCGTAAGACGGCGGCGTTTTGGTGGTAGTGGTTGGAGAGTCGACATGTGACCTTCCCGAATGGGAAGGCAGTGAATCCATTTTCAAGAATTATAAACCATTAAAAAAATGGCGGAAATTTTAGTTGACAAAACCCTAGAATGGATTCAAGAAATGTGATCTGATATTACAAAAGGGAAAAAAAGAATGTCAAATTGAGATCGAGTGATTGGTAGATCTACGTGGAAATGAAGAAAGTCACAAATTAATTAAAATTCAACATTCTGGATTTTCTTTTTTATTTGAGAACTTTCTTCTTCTGTAAATCGGCGTAGGATCTCACCGTTAATTTCGTTTTTTGTGGGATTTGGATCTGGGAAGGGCGAAAGAAGACGGGATAAAGAGAAGAAAAGAGAGACAGATGGCAAGTGATTTTACTAGTCAGAGCTAATGGGCCGAACATCCTAATGGGCTCCCGCTTAAATCCCACTGAACCATTTCGTTTCCATAAACGATGTCGTTTCCTAATTGGCTCCCGCTATAAATCCCACTGAATACTGATGACTGGCTGAACCGTTTTGTTTCCACAAAGGATGTCGTTTACGTGATATTCCGTTTTTTAAATATAATTTTTAACTTATTTGAGAGTTTTTATTAAAAATTATAAAATAATTTTAATAATAATTTTTTAAAATATTATGAAATAATGAAATAATTTATAAAATAAAATAAGGATATTATAGATAATTTAACTTCTTAAAATATATTTATAACCTCAAAATTTCTATTCAATACACAATCAAACAAAATTACTTTTTAAAAATAATTTTAATATTCAAAAAATATTTTTGACAGGTAGATAAGTCATGCCAAATATATACTCTAACAACTTCACATGGGTAGAGTAGGAGCATGGAGCATACTGTTAACCCGAAAAACTATAAATACCCTTTCCTTAAATTAAATAATTATTTAATTATTTAGTCAAAAAAAAAATTATTCAGCCAGTTGAAACATTTACTTTGAGATTGCCTACCTCTATTTTATAAAAGGATTAATAAACAAATAAAAACATGCCAGAGTGGATAAAAGATGAATCATAAAATTAAGCAACCAGTGTGATTTGATTTTATTGAGTGGAAGCATGGAAGTGATCATAGCCAGTTTAATGGTGGTGAAGGAAATATGAACGCTAAAGGAGTGGAAGATATTATGATTCAGTTTTATTTCTCAAGTTGATATGGACTTGAATTTGTAAGTATTTTTTTTTTTTTTGAAAACTCGGCAACATTGCATAAAACATTAAACGAGATTACAAGAAATGAAAGGAGGGAATGTATCCCTCCACAATCCCGACACCTGACTAGAGCAGGCAAACTTAGCTACTCGATGAGCAGCAATATTACAAGATCTTGGTTCGAACTGAATCCTAACCGAACCCAAAGATTGAAATGCATTTTTAATATCTCTTACAATCCAACACACTTTTTTTAAGCTCCGCATCTCCCCTAATATTAAGCTAACCACATTTTTTGTGTCTGACTCAATAATAACATTAAAAGCCCATTTCTTTTGCACATTCCACCCCAAACAATATGCTTCTGCTTCTGCGATCTCCACATCACCCTGAAATTTAGAATTCTTTGACGCTACTGCTATAAACTCACTCCGATGATTTCAAAAAAAAAAAACACACAGCCCAACACTACCTTCAACCGCATTTATAGCGCATCCACATTCAATTTAATCCCAGCAACAAGTGGGGGGTACCAACTCAAGTCTTTTTTACTGCTAACAGCCACGATACCTGACCGGTGCGTAATCACACGCGTATAACGCAAGCGCACGTATCGTTCAAGTAGTATAAAAAGTATCGATCCCACGAGGACTTAATACATAATCTATTAATTTTATGAGGTCAAATGATTACTAGTATCTAACAGGTTGATTGATTGATTTGAAATTGTGATGATTTTGAATTTAAAAACAAGTAAATAAAATTACGCGAAAATAGGTTTAAGAAAATTCAATATTATGAAACTATTAGGGTTGTGAATCTTCCAATATCATTTTAAAGATGAAGTGGTTATTTCATTTTTGTTTAATATATCGGTTTACTAACCTGGAACACTAAATTATGTGAAAGCCTCTGTCGATGGTCAGACGCAAATACCCAGTATAACCCAATTGAACCATATGTCTATGTCAACCAAATTACATGGATTCATTAAGTTTAAGTTCCAATTATGGCTACCCCGCCGGACATGTATATGTCTATCATGTAAGGAAATCTATTAAAGGGTTATCTATCCTCAAGGAAGATCGTGGGCTATTAAGTCTAAGGCTGAAACCTAAAATTCATTTGTCAAGTTTATTTTAGATTTACCAGATCAATCTTATTAGTGGTCAATTAACAAGACGCATTAAGCTTAAGACTTAATAAGTAAACCTTTAAATTACCCAAACTATAAAATAACCCTTACAAACCGGTGATATTAGAATTCATCACAACCCCAGATAACTAACTTAGTTACGAAACATAACTAGGGTAGTAAAAACTTAAATAAAATAAAAGACATAAAGTAAAATGCTAAAAGTAAATTGCTGAAAAGTAAATGACGGAAAGTAAATGCTGAATTAAATACTGAAAATTAAATGCTGAAAAGTAAATGCTGAAAAGTAAATTGCTTAAAGTAAATTGCTGAAAAGTAAATACTAAAAGTAAATTGCTGAAAAGTAAATAAAGTAAAAGTACAATAAAGAAAATGTTGAGGTAAAATGATTCACTTTTATTACTTCTATTTTAGATATCTCCCTTAATATAATATATTAATTTTGCATGATAATTACCAACCAGCCATATAGGCGGTATCCAGATTAAGTCAAATTAATAATTAATTATCAACCGACCAATCAGGCGGTATCCAGTTTAGTCAGATTAAAACCAATTTAAATAATTACCAACCGACCAATATGGCGGTATCCTCGTTAAGTTAGGTTTTAACTATTTTATATATTATAATTAAGGGAGATTAATCTAAATATTGTAATAAAAGTTTTACCTTTTACCTCAGCAAAGGGGAGTTACCTCCTCATTACTGAAAAGTAAAAACTGAAAATTAAAGAAATAAAAGTATTGTGCGTAAATGTAAATTGCGGAAAGTAAAAACTGAAAAGTAAAGAAAAGAAAGTGCGAAAGCGGAAATTAAGTACTGAAAGCTGTAAATAAACAAACAAGATACAATCTTCTTAGTATTATTAAGGAATTCCTTAGAAGAAAGTATCAATTTACAAATGAAATGGCTTGGTATTTATAGGCAAAATTTTACCACCATCAAATCATCCACCAAATCCATTATTAATTGCTCCACTAATTGCTCCACCAAATCCATTATTAATTACTCCACTAATTGCTTATCATGTTTGGTGGTGATTTGATAATCTTTATTATTTATTTATTAATTTAATTTTTTTGCTTTGAAAATGATTGAAATTGACTTTAATAATTACACACAACACACTTCTGGATGGTTCATCAATTGCGGGCATAAAATCTTCAGAATTCGAAATTATTTTATATTTCAAAGTTGTAGATCTTTGAGTCTTCTTTAATCTGAAACCTGAATCAGCTCAATCCGATATCGGAATAAGAAGTTATGCCCAAAATACGCCAGATGCGCAAAGAATTTCCAAAACTGCACTTCGTTAAAACGCCCTTTCAAGTTTCCAATCTCCAAAATTAATATGTCAAGTCCAATTTTTGCTCTTATTTGACCCACATTTCGTCCTAAATGATTTCATTGTGTCCCAATATTATTTTATCTGTAAAATAAACTAAAACACATCAAAACGTTCATCAAACCCGAGAAACTAAACAAAATATTAAGTAAAATGGGCGGTAAATATTGATATATTTTCCGCTCATCACACCCCCAAACCTAACATTTTGCTAGTCCACGAGTAAAACAACAAAATAAAATATAAGAAACAATTAAAATTAAACTAAGCCACTTTCGTAGGGATCACGATTGCATTTAGCATATGCAACAAGCCTTTAAACCCTTAGGTGTCTCTAGTGGACGAGTCATAGTCTCGTGAGGGCTTACATCAACGATACCCACAAACGTTTTACAAAAGTAAAAAGATAATAAAACTAATGCACATAAAAGCAAAAAGACAAGAGAAAAGAGAATAAAGAAGTTAGTGACTAAACATATGAAACATCGCATCCAAGTCAATAGTTGTTTTGTTTCATTCTAAATTACCGAATAAGTAAATTCTCCGATTATTTTTACCATTCTTCATATACACAGTCGACAAAATATTAATCAACTCATTTTTGCCCACAACAGTCACAAGTGCAGTTGATAAGAGAATAATATTTTTGTCATAAAGTTTTATCAGAATTCACATCTTTTTGCAGCAATGAAATGATTTTTCTGATTTTTTTCTTTGATTTTTGATTTTTTTTTTTCATTTATATACAATATTTTCCATCTATGTAGCGAGTGTTGGGTCGGTGGCTCCCAAACCAGTTGGCTTTAGGGCACCAGGTGTTAAGACACCCCTACAGACTTAATTACTCAGACTTCAAATATATATATTTTTGCAACATCCTTGATCCATGTAGCGAGCTTTGGGCCAGTGACTCCCAAACTAGTTGGATTTATGGCATTAGGTGTTAAAACACCGTTACAGACTTAATAACTCGGATCTCAGACGTTTTTTTTTTTTACTCCATCACTTTTTGAGATGTTTTCTCCAATTAAACTAGAGCACTAATTATTATAAACTTTTCAATTACAACTCATGTCTGTATGTTACTATGCATGTTGATAATACCTGCCAACTGAGCATATGAAGATCCATTTTAGTCAGTATTATGGAGAATTCACAAATTAAATAATTCAAAAGGAAATAAACAAAAATTAACTTGTTCTGAAATAGGTTTGAGACACGTCTCAGGAGTGAAAACTCCTTACTCAGCTATCTCTTACCAATTTCACCTTTTTAGTCAAAATAAAAACAAAACAAAAACGCAAAATATTTTTGTAATTTTTGAAAAAATTTCATTTTTTTTTTGTATTTTTCGAAAAATTTTGGCCTAAAAATAAAAACAACACACAACTAAAAACAAGATACTAATCAACTAATTTTATCCCACAAACCTAAATGAGACATTGTCATCAATGTCTTAAACAGTAGAAGAAGAGTTATAAGATAGTACCTGGTTAACTGAAACTCTACGCGAAAAGTTAAAGGTTACGATCCAGATTAATTCGACGCCTCTTACCACGATCGTCCTCAGACCAATTTATCTTTGAAATTATATGGTCAATTTGTGGTTCATAGACTAAGATTTGGTCAATTAGATCCGGAGCAGTTCTGGCAGTGAAGATGAGTTCTTTTAAAGGTTTTGACACAAACCCATTTCTCTGGGCATCATCAAGAAACACACAAAGAAAATCATAAAATCCTTCAATGTTGTACAGTCCAAGCGGTTTTTGGTGTATATTCAGGTTCGCCCAAGATAACACTGTAAAAATTTCCTCCAATGTATCCAAGCCACCTAGCAAAGCAATAAATGCATCAACACGATTAATCATTTCCACTAGTTGCTCGGACATACCTGGCACAATAAGTTCCTCTCTTTTTGATGGTCCAATAAGATTTGCCTCCGCCAAGGGTTTTGGAATGATTCCCAAAACTTGACTGTCTCCCTCCTGTACAGTTTTTGAAACGATCCCCATAAGTCCAAGATTGCCTCCGCCATATACTAAGTGCATATTCCTTGCAGCTAAGACTCGACCCAATTCATGTGCTGCTTCTACGTATTGTCGCTTAACACCAACACTAGTTCCGCAAAACACACAAATATTTTCAACTCATCTTCTTGAAGTGGCTTCCATGTTTTACTCTGGATGTCTTCAAAAGTGCAATGATGAGTTGAATTTATAACACCTGAAAATTGTGAGTAAAATAATAACACTAGTACATGCCAAATGACAATTATTAGTTAACAGTAAAATAAATTGTGATAGTCAAAAAGTTTGGATTCTGTCGGAGAAAATAAAAGAAAACAACAAAACAAATTACAATTATTAGGAAAAGACAAAGAGATATAATATGTACAAGAAAAGTAGCGGCTTGATTGACGTCTATGCGTAAGGGACAAGCTCCCTATCCAATTTTCTTATAAATTGGCAAACAGGGTCTTTTTGAGTCAGATTCCTGAGACTTAACTGTTGTCTTTCTTTTTGGAATTGTGTATGTAATTTGCGAATGGCTATATGAACATATCCTCTGGGACGCGTCTCAAGAGTTGAAGATATATCATCTACAGACTCCTTACTCAAGCCATCCCTAATGAATTTAATTTTATCTTTGCGATTATCAGACACCATTCCTAAAGAACGACAACGAGTATTGCAATTCCAGCGTGCACATTTGTAATAAACGCCCATTTGCTTAGCTCTACGTTTCTTTGCATATGTGCTTCTTCCAAATCTGGGCAAATAAGAATTATAAGAATCAGAATACTCACCTGCTAATCGGACCTGTGCTTCGATTACCCAACGAATGTCATTAGGAATATCATGGATCATCAGTAGTCTCATTCGTTCCAAGCGAGCTTTGTAGACTTTCATCAGAGAGTTTTGAGGGAGAGAAGGAAATTGCTTGTGAAGATTTGCGAGAACTTCTTCCATCCTGAAATGTCTTGATCTGTAAAAACTAAACACACCAAATTAAATCACACCAAATCATAATATATACACAAATTGCATGGGTTGCCTCCCTGCTAGCGCTAAGTTTAAAGTCGTCAGCTAGACGTGACTTCTCGAACGTTAGGCTTGATCTGAAAGTGTGACACTTTCTTTTTGTCGCTCAAATGATTCTCTCTAGTAGTGCTTAACACGCTGACTGTTAACCTTGAATGTTTCGTTAGTGTTGGGATCCAGTAACTCAACAGCTCCATATGGTAAAACCTGAGTAATCATAAATGGACCTGACCACATTGATTTCAACTTTCCAGGGAAAAGTTTCAACCGTGAATTGTACAACAAAACTTGCTGCATTGGTTCCAACTGTATGTGCACTATTTTTCGATCATGTCATTTCTTGGTCTTTTCTTTATACA
This sequence comes from Zanthoxylum bungeanum, assembly GCA_019454045.1. Taxonomy (NCBI): domain Eukaryota; kingdom Viridiplantae; phylum Streptophyta; class Magnoliopsida; order Sapindales; family Rutaceae; genus Zanthoxylum; species Zanthoxylum bungeanum. Next base: position 14,475 of record SKCR01013114.1, read on the forward strand.
ATCTGGCATTCTCATAAGCCTGTAAGCGAAATTCCTCCAATTCGTTGAGTTGGTGGAGTCTTTTCTCTCCTGCAGCTTGTGGATCAAAATTTAACTTCTTTAATGCCCATTACGCCTTGTGCTCAAGCTCAACTGGCAGACGGCACACTTTCCCAAACACCAATCGATATGGGGACATACCAATGGGTGTCTTGTAAGCTGTTCGGTAGGCCCATAATGCATCATCCAGTTTTGTTGACCAGTCCTTCCTTGTTGATCCAACGGTTCTCTCCAAGATTATTTTGATTTCTCTGTTTGAAACTTCAACCTGTCCATTAGACTGTGGATGATAAGCAGTTGGCAACCTTGTGCGTAACTCCGTATTTGGATAGAAGTGCATCAAAGTATATGTTACAGAAATGTGAGCCACCATCACTGATAATTGCCTGAGGTGTTCCCAACCGAGTGAAAATGTTCTTTTTCAGGAATTTGATCACCACTTTTGAATCATTGGATGGTATTGCAATTGCTTCAACCAATTTGGAGACGTAGTCTACAGCAACCTGGATGTATATGTTTCCGAGTGATGGAACTAAGGGTCCCATGAAATCTATACCCGACACATCGAATATCTCCACTTCTAGAATGTTTTGCAATGGTCATTCATTTCTCCTCGAAATATTCCCCATTCTCTGGCACCTGAGATGGCTCGGAAGTAACTTCAGCTCCAACTGTTGTGGTTCTTCAATTGAGGGCTTGATTCGATCTTTCTTTGGGAGTTCCAGGCTTTCCACTTGTGGTGTCGATTTGAAACGGAATGGTTTGTCAAGGTAGTTGATACATTCCAGGATTTCAGCATCTAGCTCGATGTCAGTCATGTTGGTGATGCAAGCTTCAAGTGTATCCTGAACGATACTATCAACAACATCAACTCTGAAGCATTCTTCTTCCTTTTATCTCTCGAGAATTTCATGGCTTTGAAAAACATTGAAAGTAACTTCTTGGTCCTGAAACTTTCATGGTTAGTTCTCTTTGTTTGTACATCAATCACAGTTCGTCTTGTCACCAAGAATGGTCTTCAAGGATGATAGGTACATCTTTGTCTTATTCCAAGTCAAGGATAATGAAATCTGCTGGAAGGAAGAATGAGTTGTGTCGACTTTGACCAGCAACATCTTCAACAACACCCTCGGAAATGCGAGCGTTCGATCAGCAAGTTGTAATGAGACGAGGTAGGATTTGCGTCTCCAATTGCAGTTTCCTGTAAATATAAAAAATGCATCAAAATTAACACTTGCACCTAAGTCATATAAAAGCCTTACTGATATGTGTTCTCCAATGGTGAATTGGGACAGTGAAACTGCCAGGATCTTTCAACTTTAGGGGAAGTTTCTCTGAAGATGGCACTTCATTCTTCCGTCAATGCTACTGTCTGTATCTCTCAATCTCTGTTTTTCGATGTTGAATGAAAGAATGTCTTTCATGAATTTATGATACAAAGCTGGCATTTATTCCAAAGCTTTGCAAAATGGAATGTTGGATGTGAAGCTTTTTGAATACCTCCAGAATTGAGCAAACTGCTTGTTCTGAGTCGTGGGAAAAGGTGTGAGGTGGAGTGATATGATTATTTTCTTTTTCATTTGCTTCTTTTTCCTCCACTGTGCACTGCATCTTTTGAAACTTCCTCAATGTTGCCTTGATTCGAACATATTTGTTGATTTTTCAGTACTGCTTTTCAATTGGATGGCTTGGACATTGCTCATTCCCTCCGTTTACGTTTTTTGGATTTGGCTCTGTAGTGTCCTAGAATGTTACCTGGCGGTCTGTAACTCTAAGCATTGGCCAGTGTCTGACCGGCGTAAACACACACGTATAACGCAAGCGCACGTATCGTTCAAGTAGTATAAAAATATCGATCCCACGAGGACTTAATATCTAATCTATTAATTTTATGAGGTCAAATGATTACTAGTATCTAACAGGTTGTTTGATTGATTTGAAATGGTGACGATTCTAAATTTAAAAACAAGTAAATAACATTGTTCGAAAGTAGATTTTAAGAAAATTTAATATTAAAAACTATCTAGGGTTGTGATTTCTTCCAATATCATTTTAAAGATGAAGTGGTTATCTTAAAGTTGGGTAATATATTGATTTATTAACCTGGAACACTAAATTATGTGTAAGCCTCTGTCGATGGTCAGACACAAATACCCAGTTTAACCCAATTGAACCATATGTCTATGTCAACCAAATTATCTGGATTCATTAAGTTTAAGTTCCAATTATGGCTACCCCCGCCCGACAGGTATATTCCTATCCTGTAAGGAAATCTATTAAAGGGTTATCTATCCTCAAGGAAGATCGTGGGCTATTAAGTCTAAGGTCTTAAACCTAAAATCCCTATGTCTAGTTCATTTTAGATTTACCAATCAATTTTATTAATGGCCAGTTAATAAAAAGCATTAGGATAAGACTCAATAAATAAACCTTTATATTACCCAAACTATAATTTAACCCCTTATAAACCGGTGATATTGGATTTCATCACAACCCCAGATAACTGGCTTAGTTACGACACATATTTACAGGGTAGTAAAAACTTAAATAAAATAAAGACAGAAAGTAAATAAAAATGCGGTAAAGTAATACTGAAAAGTAAATTACAAAAAATAAAATGCTAAGGTAAAAGGAATTACTTTTACTACTACTAATTTAGATATCTCCCATAATATAATATATAAAACTTGTGATAACATTACCAACCAGCCATATAGGCGGTAACCTGATTAAGTCAAATTAAGTCCAACTGGCCATTAAGGCGGTAAAAAGATTTGTCCATGAACCTGCCATATAGGCGGTAAGAAAGTTTAATTACCACCGACCAATCTGGCGGTATCCTTGATTAGTCAGGTTAAAACCAGATTAAAATGAATTACCAACCGACCAATATAGCGGTATCTTTTTAAGTCAATATTTTAAATAGTGAATATATTATATTTAAGGGAGATTAATCTAAATAGTAATAGTAAAAGAATTACCTTTCACCCTAGCTGGGGAAGTTACCTCCTCATTACTGAAAAGTAAAAACTGAAAAATTAAAGAAAGAAAAGTATTGTGCGTAAAAGTAAATTGCGGAAAGTAAAAACTGAAAAGTAAAGAAAAGAAAGTGCGAAACTGAAAATTAATTACTGAAAACTAAAAATAAACAAACTAGATACAATCTTCTTATTATTCATTAAGAATTTCAAAGAAGAAAGTATGAATTTTACAAATGAAATGGCTTGGTATTTATAGGCAAAATTTTGCCACCATCAAATCATCCATCAAATTCTCCACCAAATCCATTATTAATTTCTCCACTAATTACTCCACCAAATCCTAATTGCTCCACTAATTGCTTATCTTGTTTGGTGTTGATTTGATAATTTTTATTAATTATTAATTAATTATATTTGCTTTGAAAATGATTGATAATGACTTTTAATAATTACACTCCACACACTTCTGGATGGTTCATCAATTTCGGTCATGAAATCATCAGAATTCGAAAATATTTCTCTTTCAAAGTTGTAGATCTTTGAGTCTTCTTTAATCTGGAACTTGAATCAGCTCAATCCGATATCTGAGTAAAAAGTTATGCCCAAAATACGACAGATGCACAAAACTGGAATTTCCAAAACTGCACTTCGTCAAAAAACGCCTTTCAAGTTTCCAATCTCCAAAATTAAAATATCAAGTCCAATAATTGCCCTTATTTGACCCATATTCATCCTAAATGATTTCATTAAGACCCGATTTATTTTATCTGCAAAATAAACTAAAACACATCAAAACGTTCATCAAACCCGAGAAACTAAACAAAATATTAAGTAAAAGGGGCGGTAAATATTGATATATTTTCCGCTCATCACACCCCCAAACCTAACATTTTGCTAGTCCTCGAGCAAAACAACAAATAAAATACAAGAAAAAAATTAAAATTAAACTAAGCCACTTTCGTAGGGATCACGGTTGCATTTAGCATATGCAACAAGCCTTTAAACCCCTAGGTGTCCCTAGTGGACGAGTTGTAGTCTCGTGAGGGCTACAGCAACGATACCCACAAACATTTTACAAAAGTAAAAGAGAGTAAAAACTAATGCACACAAAAGCAAAAAGACAAGCGAAAAGAGAATAAAGATGTTAGTGACTAATCAGGTGAAACTTTTACTACCAAGTTACTAGTTGTTTGTTTCATTCTAAATTACCGAATAAGTAAATTCTCCGATTATTTTTACCATTCTCCATATACACAGCCAACAAAATATTAATCAACTCATTTTTGCCCACAACAGTCATAAGTGCAGTTGATAAGAGAGTAATATTTTTGTCCTAAAGTTCTATCAGATTTCACACCTTTTTGTAGCAATGGAATAATTTTTCTCATTTTTCTGATTTTTCTTTGATTTTTTCTTTTTCTATTTTTATTATATACAATATCTTCCATCTATGTAGCGAGTGTTGGGTCGGTGGCTCCCAAACCAGTTGGCTTTAGGGCACCAGGTGTTAAGACACCCTACGGACTTAATTACCAGACTTCAGATATATATATTTTTGCAGCATCTTTGATCCATGTAACGAGCTTTGGGCCAGTGACTCCCAAACCAGTTGGTTTTAGGGCACTAGGTGTTAAAACACCCTTACAGACTTAATAACTCGGATCTCAGACGTTTTTTTTTTTTTTTTTTTTTTTTTTTTACTCACTGCTTTGAGATGCTTCCTCCAATTAAACTAGAGCACTGAATATTACAACTTTTCAATTTTAGCTCATGTCCGTATGTTACTATATATGTTGATAATATCTGCAACTGAGCATATGAAGATTCCTTTTAGTCAGTTTTATGGAGAATTCACAAATTAAATAATTCAAAATGAAATAAACAAAAATTAACTTGTTTCGAAATAGGTTTGAGATACGTCTCAGGAGTGGAAACTCCTTACTCAGCTATCTTTTACCAATTTCACCTTTTTAGTCAAAAATAAAAAACACAAAAACGCAAAATATTTTGTAATTTTTGAAAAATTTTCAATTTTTTTGTATTTTTCGAAAAATTTGGACTAAAAATAAAAATAACACACAAACTAAAAACAAGGTACTGATCAACTAATTCCCTCCCCAAACCTAAATGAGACATTGTCCCCAATGTCTTAAACAGTAGAAGAAGAGTTTAGAAGATAATACCTGGTTAGCAAATCTACAGGAAATTAAAGGTTAAGATCCAGATTAATCCGACGCCTCTTACCACGATCGTCCTCAGACCAATTTATCTTTGAAAGGATAGGGTCAACTTGTGGTTCATAGGCTATGAGTTGGTCTATTAGATCCGGAGCAGTTCTGGCAGTGAAGAGGAGTTCTTTCATAGGTTTTGACACGAACCCATTTCTCCGAGCATCATCAAGAAACACACAAAGAAAATCATAAAATCCATCAACGTTAAGCAGTCCAAGCGGTTTCTGGTGTATGTTCAGGTTCGCCCAAGATAGAACTATAAAAATTTCCTCCAATGTGCCCAAGCCACCTGGCAAAGCGATAAAAGCATCAGCACGGTTAATCATTTCTACCAGTCGTTCAGACATACCTGGCACGATCAGTTCCTCTCCGTTTGATGATCCAATAAGATTTGCCTCTGCCAAGGGTTTTGGGATGATTCCCAAACATGACTGCCTCCTTCCTGTACAGCCTTTGAAACGATCCCCATAAGTCCAAGATGCCTCCGCCATATATTAAGTGCATATTCCTTGCAGCTAAGACTCGACCCAATTCCTGTGCTGCTTCTATGTATTGTGGCTTAGTACCAACACTACTACCGCAAAACACACAGATGTTTTCAACTCGTCTTCTTGAAGTGGCTTCCATATTTTTTTTTTTTTCTTTCTCAACTCTGGATGCCTTCAAAAGTGCAATGACGGGCTGAATTTATAGTACCTGAAAAGGGTGAGTAAAATAGCACAAGTATCTTCCAGAGGACGATTAGTAGCGAAATAATATCGTGATAGTCAAAAAGGTCTGGATCCTGTCGGAGAAAATAAAAGAAAACAACAAAACAAATCACAATTATTAAGAAAAGACAAAGAGATATAATATTTACAAGAAAAGTAACGGCTTGATTGACGTCTATGCGTCAGGGACAAGCTTCCCATCCAATTTTCTTATAAATTGGCAAACAGGGTCTTTTTGAGTCAGATTCCCGAGACTTAATTGTTGTCTTTCTTTTTGGAATTGTGTATGTAATTTGCGAATGGCTATGTGAACATATCCACTGGGATGCGTCTCAAGAGTTGAAGATATTTCATCTAAAGACTCCTTACTCAAGCCATCCCTAATGAATTTAATTTTGTCTTCGCGATTATCAGACACCATTCCTAAAGAACGACAACGAGTGTTGCAATTAAATCGTGCACATTTAAAACAAACACCCATTTGCTTAGCTCTTCGTTTTTGCATAGGTGCTTCTTCCAAAACCAGGCAGATGTGAAATAAAAGAGTCAGAAGACTCACCTGCCAATCGGACTCGTGCTTCAATTACCCAACGAATATCATTAGGAATCCATGTGAATTGTCAGTAAACCTCACGTTCCAAGCGAGCTTTGTAAACTTTCATCAGAGATTTTTGAGGGAGAGAAGGAAATTGCTTGTGAAGATTTGCGAGAGCTTCTTCCATCTTGAAATGACTAATCTGCAAAAATAAACACACAAAATTAATCACACCAAATCACAATATATACACAAATTGCATGGGTTGCCTCCCTGCTAGCGCTAAGTTTAAAGTCGTCAGCCAGACTTGGCTTCTCGAACGTTAAGCTGGATCTGAAAGTGTAACACTTTCTTTTTGTCGCTCAAATGATTCTCCCCAGTAGTGCTTGACACGCTTGTTTTTAACCTTGAAAGTTTTGTTAGCGTCAGGATCATGTATCTCAACGGCTCTATTTGGAAAAACTTTGGTGATCACAAATGGACCTGACCACCGTGATTTTGGCTTCCATGGGAAGAATTTCACCATTGATTACTTTAACAGTACATTCTGCCCTGGTTCCAGTTGTATGCGCACCAACTTCTCATTATGTCTTTCCTTTGTACAATTTGGCATCCTCAAAAGGCTGATTGTGAAATTCCTCCAATTCGTTGAGCTGGTGGAACTTTTTCTCTTCTGTTGCTTGCAGTGCAAGAATTGGCTCTTTCAGTGCAAAAGATGCTTTATCTTTAGGCTCCACAGGCAATTGACATGTTTTAAGTTTGTCAGTAGAACTTTGTCTTTCATCAGAGTTCTGAATGGTACTGTGTATCACATCGAGTTTGAAACATTCCTCCTTCTTTTCATCATCTGGGAAATTCATGGCCTTGAAAACATTGAATGTTACTTCTTGGTCCTGTACCCTCATGGTTAATTCTCCTTTTTGTACATCAATAATGGTTCGACCTGTAGCCAAGAATGGTCTCCCAAGGATGATTGGCACGTCTGCGTCTTCCTCCATATCAAGGACAATAAAATCTGCTGGAAAATGAATTTGTCAACCTTGACCAGCACATCCTCAACTACGCCTCTCGGAAATACGAGCGTTCTATCAGCAAGTTGCAGTGAGACTGAAGTTGGCATTGTTTCTCCAATCTGTAATTTCCTGAAAATAGAAAAAGGCATCAAGTTAACACTCGCACCTAAATCACACAAAGCCTTACCAAAGTTATGTTCTCCTATGACGCAAGGAACAGTGAAACTGCCAGGATCTTTCAACTTCGGGGGAAGTTTCCTCTGAATGATGGCACTGCATTCTTCTGTTAATGCTACTGTCTCGTAATCTCCCAATCTCCGTTTTCGTGAAAGAATATCTTTCATGATTTGGCATAGGTGGGCATTTGTTCCAACGCTTCTGCAAATGGAATGTTGATATGCAGCTTTTTGAAGATCTCCAGGAACCGAGAAAACTGCTTGTCCAATTTGTTCTTCTGAAGACGTTGAGGAAAAGGTGGAGGTGGAGTGATCTGTTCTTTTTCCTTTGCTTCTTTTTCCTCCATCTGTTGCTTTGTTTCTTTTGGAACTTCCTCAGCAGTTGTTTTGACTCCAACATCTTTGTTGATTTCAGTACCGCTTTTTAACATGATGGCATGACATTGCTCCTTCCCCATGTTCCTTGGATTTGGCTCTGTGTTGCTAGGAAGGGTACCTGGCGGTCTGTAACTCTGAGCATTGGCCAGTTGTCCCATTTGATTCTCCAGTGCTTTAATAGAGGTGAATGGCTTTGAAATATAGTGTCATATCTTGCTGCTTGAGAGTCGTGTTTTGCTTCCATCTTTTTCAAGTAGGTCAACACTTCTGTTATTCCTGATTCATTTGCCTGCTCCTGGCCTTTGTTCTGTTGCTGGAATTCAGGTGGATAGTTCTGCTGTTGGCCTGAATTGTTGCTCCATGATAAATTAGGATGATTCCTCCACCCTGGGTTGTAGGTGTTGGAATATGATTGTTCCCTGTCTGTTGAAATTGTTGACATAATTCACCGTCTCTTCATGTTTGTTGGTTCTGGTGCTCCTCCATATGGTGAACTTGTGGATCCAGTGATGTTCACAACTTGCGTGCTAAGTGTTTCTAGACATTTGCATATCTGATCCAGCCTGGTATTCACTGCTGTGTTTGCTCCAACTTCATAAATTCCTGCAATTCTTTGGATCATGCTCCTTTCTGTTGGCCACAAGGAATTGTTGTTGGCCATTTCTTCGATTAGGTCCCAGGCTTGATCTTCTCCTTTTGCCATCAAGGCTCCTCCAGCAGCAGCATCGATTGTGGTTCTCATTATTCCAGAAAGTCCATTGTAGAAGGTCTGAACTTGTAGCCACTTTGGAATCTCATGGTGAGGACATTTCCGGAGTAAATCTTTGTACCTTTCCCAAGCTTCGCAGAGGGATTCTGAATCTTGTTGTACAAAGGATGTGATGTCATTCCTCAATTTTCCGGTTCTGGCTGGTGGAAAGTACTTTGCAAGAAATTTGGTGGCTAAAGTGTTCCAAGTTGTGATAGAACCTGCTGGTAGTGAATGTAGCCAAGCTTTAGCTCTGTCCTTCAGGGAATATGGAAAAACTCGCAGTCTCATTGCTTCTTCTGATGCTCTGTTGTAGTTAAAAGTGCCGCAAACTTCCAGGAAGTTGCTGATGTGGGAATTAGGATCTTCAGTTGCATTCCCCCCGAACTGAACTGACTGCTGAATCATCTGAATGCATGTTTTGATGTCACACGCATTTGCTGGTAAGGGAGGAAGTACAATACAGGAAATGAGTCTGTCAACCACCGGAATGGTTCTGTCTCGAATGGGAATTGGTGGTGCAACGTTCAAAGGTTCAGGTTCCATGTTGACTAAAGCTTCTTGGCCTTCTCGCCTTTCCCTTCTCAACTGTTTGATGGTTCTTTCAATTTCTGGGTCAAGCGGTCGGAGTTCAAAGCTTCTGGTTCGTCTCATGTAGTTTCTGAGAAACTGAAACACAAGAAAACAAAAAAACAATAAGTAAAAAGAAATTAGATACAAGTAACGTATCTAACCCTAAACTAATAGTAAAAGATAAATAAGTCCCCGGCAACGGCGCCAAAAACTTGACCGGCGTAAACACACACGTATAACGCAAGCGCACGTATCGTTCAAGTAGTATAAAAATATCGATCCCACGAGGACTTAATATCTAATCTATTAATTTTATGAGGTCAAATGATTACTAGTATCTAACAGGTTGTTTGATTGATTTGAAATGGTGACGATTCTAAATTTAAAAACAAGTAAATAAAATTGTTCGAAAGTAGATTTTAAGAAAATTTAATATTAAAAACTATCTAGGGTTGTGATTTCTTCCAATATCATTTTAAAGATGAAGTGGTTATCTTAAGTTGGGTAATATATTGATTTATTAACCTGGAACACTAAATTATGTGTAAGCCTCTGTCGATGGTCAGACACAAATACCCAGTTTAACCCATTGAACCATATGTCTATGTCAACCAAATTATCTGGATTCATTAAGTTTAAGTTCCAATTATGGCTACCCCCCCCCGCCCGACAGGTATATTCCTATCCTGTAAGGAAATCTATTAAAGGGTTATCTATCCTCAAGGAAGATCGTGGGCTATTGAGTCTAAGGTCTTAAACCTAAAATCCCTATGTCTAGTTCATTTTAGATTTACCAATCAATTTTATTAATGGCCAGTTAATAAAAAGCATTAGGATTAAGACTCAATAAATAAACCTTTATTATTACCCAAACTATAATTTAACCCCTTATAAACCGGTGATATTGGATTTCATCACAACCCCAGATAACTGGCTTAGTTACGACACATATTTACAGGTAGTAAAAACTTAAATAAATAAAAGACATAAAGTAAAAATGCGGTAAAGTAAATACTGAAAAGTAAATTACAATAAAAATGCTAAGGTAAAAGGAATTACTTTTACTACTACTAATTTAGATATCCCATAATATAAATATAAAACTTGTGATAACATTACCAACCAGCCATATAGGCGGTAACCTGATTAAGTCAAATTAAGTCCAACCGGCCATTAAGGCGGTAAAAAGATTTGTCCATGAACCTGCCATATAGGCGGTAAGAAAGTTTAATTACCAACCGACCAATCTGGCGGTATCCTTGATTAGTCAGGTTAAAACCAGATTAAAATGAATTACCAACCGACCAATATAGCGGTATCCTTTTAAGTCAATATTTTAAATAGTGAATATATTATATTTAAGGGAGATTAATCTAAATAGCATAGTAAAAGAATTACCTTTCACCCTAGTTGGGAAGTTACCTCCTCATTACTGAAAAGTAAAAACTAAAAAATTAAAGAAAGAAAAGTACTGTGCGTAAAAGTAAATTGCGGAAAGTAAAAACTGAAAAGTAAAGAAAAGAAAGTGCGAAACTGAAAATTAATTACTGAAAACTAAAAATAAACAAACTAGATACAATCTTCTTATTTATCATAAGAATTTCAAAGAAGAAAGTATGAATTTTACAAATGAAATGGCTTGGTATTATAGGCAAAATTTTGCCACCATCAAATCATCATCAATTCTCCACCAATCCATTATTAATTTCTCCACTAATTACTCCACCAAATCCATAATTGCTCCACTAATTGCTTATCTTGTTTGGTGTTGATTTGATAATTTTTATTAATTATTAATTAATTAATATTTTGCTTTGAAAATGATTGATAATGACTTTTAATAATTACACTCCACACACTTCTGGATGGTTCATCAATTTCGGTCATGAAATCATCAGAATTCGAAAAATTTTTCTCTTTCAAAGTTGTAGATCTTTGAGTCTTCTTTAATCTGGAATGAATCAGCTCAATCCGATATCTGAGTAAAAAGTTATGCCCAAAATACGACAGATGCACAAAACTGGAATTTCCAAAACTGCACTTCGTCAAAACGCCCTTTCAAGTTTCCAATCTCCAAAATTAAAATATCAAGTCCAATAATTGCCCTTATTTGACCCATATTTCATCCTAAATGATTTCATTAAGACCCAATATTATTTTATCTGCAAAATAAACTAAAACACATCAAAACGTTCATCAAACCCGAGAAACTAAACAAAATATTAAGTAAAAGGGGCGGTAAATATTGATATATTTTCCATCATCATTTGTCCCAATTGATTTCAAGTGATTTTTTTAATTAGAAGCAGATTGACTTTAATTAATGCTTGCTTGGATTGAAAACAAGCATCATATATTGCCTGTGATGAGTCGTGTTTTGCTTCTAGCTTTTTCAAGTGGGTCAACACTTATGTTATTCCTGATTCATTTGTCTGCTCCTGGCCTTTGTTCTATTTTTGGAATCTGGGTGGGGGTTGTTAATTTTCCCCTGAATTGTTGTTTCATCGAAATTGGGATGAATCCTCCCCATGGGGTGTAGGTGTTGGAATATGGATGTTCCCCTGTTGTTGAAATCGTGACATAATTCACTGTTTATTTATGATTGTTGAAAGATTCTGACTCAGGTGCTCCTCAAATGGGGACTTGTGGATCCATATTAACCTCATGTTAAGAGTTTCCAATTTTTGCAAATCTGATCCAGCTTGGCATTCACTGCGTTGTTGCTCCAACTTCATAAATTCCAGCAAAATTCGTTGGATCAAGCTTCTTTTTGTTGGCCACAATGAATATATGTTAGTCATTTCTTCAAGTTAGGTCACAGGTCTGATTTCTCCTTTTGCCATCAAAGCTCTCCAGCCAGCAGCATCAATTGTGGTTCTCATTATTTTTTGCTTTGAAAATGATTGAAAATGACTTTAATTAATTACACACAACACACTTCTAGATGGTTCATCAATTTCGGTCATGAAAATTCAGAATTAAAATTATTTTGTCTTTCAAAGTTGTTGTAGATATCGAGTCTTCTTTAATCTGGCATTGAATCAGCTCCATCCGATATCGGAGTAAAAGTTTGCCTAAAATACGCCAGATGCGCAAAATTGGAATTTCCAAAACTGCACTTCGTTTTTTAAAACGCTCTTTCAAGTTTCCAATCTCCAAAATTAATATGTCAAGTCCAATTTTTGCTCTTATTTGACCCACATTCGTCCTAAATGATTTTATTGTGTCCCAATATTATTTTATCTGTAAAATAAACTAAAACACATCAAAATGTTCATCAACCCGAGAAACTAAACAAAATATTAAGTAAAAAGACGGTAAATATTGATATATTTTCCGCTCATCAATACCCATAGCTTCATCAGTAGCCATCTTCTCATATGCGTTCCAAGTCGCCTCAGCCCTAGCTACAATTGTTTTGCAATCTGATTCCCGACCTTGGAAAATGGCTTCATTTCTTGCCCCCCAAATGGTCCACATCAGCATAACATTTTGTTCCAAAACCTTGTGATGTGCGCTGTCAAAACACCATTGCATCAGGTCCCCAAAACTTCCATCTTCAGTATTCTTGCGCATCTTTTTCTGGAGATGGAGTTGCCAATAGTTCTTGGAAGATTTACAAGTGAAAATCGCTTGTACCAAGGTTTCCATTTCTTTACCACACCTCTGGCATTTTCCGTCAATTTGGACCTTCTTGGTCAGAAGATTGGATGATGTTGGGAGCCATCCACACAGACCCTTCCAAATGAAAATCTTAATTTTTTCAGGCAAGTGTAAGCTCCATAATTTCCCCCATAGATTGTAATCCGAGCGTGATGTAGAACATTCTTCTGTTGTCTTCTCACAGTTCCTAGCAATGTGATACGCTGATTTCACCGAAAAGATTCCTCTTTTGTCAAAATGCCATATCAACTTATCCTGCATTGATCCTTTAGGCAAGGGAATGTTCATGATTTCCTTCGCATCTTCATCAAAAAAATTTCCTTTGACGAGGTCTTCATTCCAACCTTGATTCCCCAAAAGTAGACAGCTAACTTTTGCTTTCCCGGGCAACAATTTGCTCACAATTGGTTTAAACAAGTTTGGTATAGGCAACCAGCTACTCTCCATGATTGTCACACTTTCCCCATTACCAATCCTCCATCGAATCCCCTTTTGCAACAAGGCTCTGCCCCAGAGGATGCTCTTTCATATAAAAGACGGGTTGTGCCCTAATTTGACATTAAAGAAATTTCCATTTTTGAAATACCTAGCTCTTAGTACTACTGCCACTAAGGATTCAGGGCTTTGCAAATTTCTCCAACCCTGCTTCGCCAACAGAGCTTTGTTAAAGAGTTCTAAATCTCTGAAACTCATTCCCTCTTCCACTTTTGATTTGCTAAGCCGATCCCAGCTGGCCCAATGTATCATTTTTTCTCACTGGAAGAACCCCACCAAAATACATTCAGCTTCTTTTGCATCTCATCACATAAACCGCAATGGAGCTTAAACACACTCATTGCATAAGATGGGATTGCTTGTGCAACTGCTTTAATTAGAACCTTTTTGTCGCCGCTGGAGAAGGTTCTGCCAAGCCATTGATAGCTCTCTGGATAACCTTGTTCTTAATCTCGTGAAGAGTTTCTTTTTATTTCTGCTCACCATAGAGGGTAATCCTAAATATCTCTCATGAGGGAGGCCGAATTCAGCTTAAGGATATTTTTTATACCCTCTACTATTGTTGGGCGAGTGTTTGGGCTGAATAAGATTGAAGACTTAGCATAATTGAAGATTTGACCTGAGGCATTAACATAGGAGTCAAAGAGCACTTTTAATTTCGAGCAGTTGAAGCCTTTGTGAACACCAAGCTATCATCCACAAAAAATAAATGTGAGACTACTACATCTTTCCCAAATTTTATCCCTCCAAAATCTGCCTCCCTGATACATTTATTCAGCAGTTCTGATAGTGTTCAGCACACAGAATGAAGAGATAAGGGGATAACGGGCATCCATGCCGCAACCCCCTTTGTGGACGAATCAAACCTTTAACCTTGCCATTAATAATAACAAAGTGAAGAAATACAGTTATATATCAGTCCCTTCCATGCTTCCGGGACAATTTGCTCAGAACTCCCAAAACAAATCCCCAATATCATACAATTTGCTATATCTAGCTTCAATGCCACCAACCCTTGGTTGCCCTGTTTCTTCTGTCTAACCTTGTGAAGACACTCATATCCAATGATAACATTATTGGTGATCAGTCTCCATGGGACAAAAGCAATTTGATTCGAAGATATCAACTCCCCAAGCACTCGTTTAAGCTTATTTGCTTCACATTTGGCTATTATCCGATATATGACGTTACATAAGCTGATGGGCCTATACTCAGAGATTGTAGACAGCTGATTTTGTTTTGGGATACGGGCAATTAATGTGTGGTTTATGCTTGAGATATCAGTAAGCTGGTTGAGAGCAGCCAGACACAACTGTGTTACCTTCTTTCCAACAACAGCCTAATGTTTCTGGAAAAATATTGCTGGTAATCCTTCAGGGCCGGAGGCTTTGCTTGGGTGCATCCATACATTTCTGTTGTGAACGGGGTATTTAGGACTATAAGCATCTCATTCGTTATTTTATGCTGAATTCCACCCAGAGCCATCTCAATCTGTGCGGAGAGGGATATGTGGAGGTGAAAAAATTAGAAAAATAATCACAAACCACTGCAGCAATATCATCTTCACTGGACACCCATTTGCCTTTATTATCCATTTATACCCTTTGATCAGATTCTTCTTTCTCCTCTCTGAAGCAAATGTATGAAAGAATTTTGTGTTCTTATCGTCTGCTTTGAGCCAATAGATTCTAGACCTCTGCCTCCAGTATATCTCTTATTCCCTCAGTAGCAAATCAATCTGTTCTTCTATCCTTCCAATATATTTCCCTTCTCTAAATTGATCGCCTAGCATTTTAGCCTCATGTAATTCCTTTTGCAGTAACTTTAGCTTTTTATGTCTGTCCCCAAACTCCTTTGCGCTCCAGATTTTCAATCTCTCTTGAGTTTCCCCCACACACTCAATAAAACCTTGAAGCGGATTATAGTTCTGTATTCCCCTAGGTCTCTCCCAACATTCCTTAATAATTTCTCCACAGGCTTGATGTGGGCTCTAAATCTCTTCATAAAAAAACCTTATGCTCCCAGCTTTACACAAAATCTCCCTCCATATTCTACCATTCATCTCTAACAAGATCGGGCTGTGATCTGAGCCCCATGCTTCAACATTCCTGCTCGCAAGCATCATCGTCAATCTCTGTCATTTTGAGTTTCCACAGAACCTGTCAAGTCTTTCTTCAATCAAACCCCCCCAAATCTTTTATTTGACCAAGTAAAAGGGCAGCTGATATAACCTAAGTCCTCCAGATCGCAAAATTCTAATACCTCCATAAACTCATTGTAGGCATTGCATTTTTGCATGTGAATCCCTATGATGAGTCTCATTTGGAGGCACTACCTTTTAAGTCGCGGAAGCCGCGGGAAACGGACGTCGGAAGGGAAAAGATGGAAATCAGTACTTTGTCGAATTTGACTCGCTTGTTTAGCTTCGGGCTCACTGGTGGACCTCCGTTTTAAAGCACCTTTAGCCTAACAAAACCCGCAAACCTTTTAACCTTGGCCCAAACCAACACAACATCTAACCCACCAAGACAAGCCCACGCCCACCACCACCAAGCCCACACGCCCAAGGCCCTCAAAATACAACCCAATTGAATTAAATATTAATTAAATAATATACCAACTAAATATAAAATATTAAAACATATACCAAATTAAATTAAATATTAATTAAGTCATATACCAAATATAAAAAAAAAACATGAAATAAATCATACCAAGTTAAAATCAATCAATCAAATATTATTCCTAATTAAAAATATATTATTCCTAACTTAAAATATTGTATGCTAATTAACTAATTAAGACAATCAAATATTTAGCTTCCTAATTTGAACCAATCTTGTCTCCCATCAATCTTAGGTTTTCCTTACATGACACTAAATCATATCCCTTTTAATTAGCCAAATCATTTTCTTTGTCAAGCCTAGCCTTTGTCTATAAAAGAAACACTTTTCCAAGGCATTCCCTCTTCTCTCACTCACGCATATACAAAGAAAAGAAACCCTAGCTCCTTCACGTCTTCATCCCTCAAGCAACACAAGCCATCTTCTTCACTCACAAACCTGAAGCCGTAACACATAAACCCTTCTCTGACCAACGCGTTAACACCCACTAAACTTGCTCCTTCACGCACAACACTGCACCAAAAAGCACTCACGTAGCACACTCCTCCACATACTTGACACATACACGCACTCATAAGCCACTAATTTTCACGCCACAAATCAACTTCCCCACTCATAGCCTGCCACAAACCCTTCACGTTAATTCCCCATTTACTTCAACGCCACAAACTGCCCTTAAATCAAGTCATGAACACCACCCCCAACAACCATTGTTTCACGTCAGTAGCTACCCTCACATACTGCCATTGTTTCACGTCATTAGCCACCCACAACAACCCTTGTTTCACGCCCATTCAGCCCTTCACAAACTACTTCCACTCACGTAAAAAACCGCACAAAACAGTCCCAAAATCTGCCTTAAAATTGCCGCACAAACTGAAGAATAAACACCCCAAAAACTGCCCGAAACTGCACCCAGAACTGTCCCGAAACAGTCCCCGAAACTGTCCAAAACATCCCATAATACACCAAAAACAGTGACCAAAGTGCGACAGCAAAACAGCAGCAAAACGGAGTCAAAACAGTAGCTTGAGCAGTGAAATAGCGAGGTAAAACGCAAACCAGTGAACCAGAAAAGTTGAGGAGCTTTAACCCTTCTGATCTCCGTGAAACGCAAGTCCGAAAGTCGACGAAAAAGGTTAGACCTGAGGGTATTTTTCACATCCGTTTTCAGTTGTATTTTTATTATTTATTGAGTTTCGTTTGCATGATTATTTGGAGTGAAGCATGTTTGTGGCCCTTGAATAGATAGAAAAGTATGAATTGTAAAATGATGTATGTTGTGGCCCTTGAATAAAATGAAAAATGTGTCGCCTCTCGTGGTATATAGGATGGAAACCCAGACATAATTTCATAGCCGATTCCGAATGGACGGTAGTATGATCTGTACTCGGGATACAACTCCACGTACTACTTGAGTAAACAGCGCATATTTCGTTTTATGTTGTTTTGATTTGTCTATTATTCGCTACTTGATTTCCGCATGTTATTTTTTTATGTAATGATGTGATCGAGCGCATGGGCTTAGTAAGTTGGATTAAAGGTCCCATATTTTGAGGGGTTAAAACCCTTTACCATGATGTTTTGCCGCACCAGTTGATATATATTCGGTTGAATGTAAGATGTGTTCAATCGAGTATACGAAATCCGATATTATTGTCTTTATTTTTATATGCATTATGTGATCGAGCGCATGGGTTTAGTAAGTTGGATTAAAGGTCCCCTATTTTGAGGGGTTAAAACCCTTTACCACGATGCTTTACCGCGCCGGTTGATGTATATTCGGTTGAATGTAAGATGTGTTCAATCGGGTATACGAAGTCCGATATTATTGTCTTTATTTTTATATGCATTATGTGATCGAGCGCATGGGTTTAGTAAGTTGGATTAAAGGTCCCCTATTTTGAGGGGTTAAAACCCTTTACCACGATGCTTTTCCGCGCCGGTTGATGTATATTCGGTTGAATGTAAGATGTGTTCAATCGGGTATACGAAGTCCGATATTATTGTCTTTATTTTTATATGCATTATGTGATCGAGCGCATGGGCTTAGTAAGTTGGATTAAAGGTCCCCTATTTTGAGGGGTTAAAACCCTTTACCACGATGCTTTGCCGCGCCGGTTGATGTATATTCGGTTGAATGTAAGATGTGTTCAATCGGGTATACGAAGTCCGATATTATTGTCTTTATTTTTATATGCATTATGTGATCGAGCGCATGGGCTTAGTAAGTTGGATTAAAGGTCCCATATTTTGAGGGGTTAAAATCTCTTACCACGATGCTTTGCCGCGCCGGTTGATGTATATTCGGTTGAATGTAAGATGTGTTCAATCGGGTATACGAAGTCCGATATTGTTGTCTTTATCTTTGTATACGCATTGTAATGAAAAAGCGCATGGGCTTATGGTGTTGGACTAAAAGGTTCTCCATTTGGGGGAAGAAAAGCCTGAAAGGCTACCTTTACCACGATATTTGTCGCGTCTTTCATCTATTGATTGCATCATCTATCATTGTCTTTGCTCGATCTATTATCGTTGGTGTACCCATGTCATGATAGCATTTGGGCATTATTTCTCGTGGTATATAGGATGGAAACCCGTACATAAATTTCATAGCCGATTCCGAATGGACGGTAGTATGATCTGTACTCGGGATACAATTCCACGTACCACTTGGAAAAAGGCCCACGCGTGTGTTCGTGTCAATTCTAGATATATTTTCTGCATCACATCACGACACGTCTATTTTAGCTTGTAGTTGTCTCTTTTTACCTTATGCATTTGTATTACCTCTTTAGTTATCTATTTCCATTATGTGCTTAATTGTCTTTCCTTAATATGCATGCTTGTAAGAATGTTATTTGTTTGCGCTTCTATGTCTACCAATGTGAAATTTTATGCTTTCCGTATGTCAATTTATCTTTATGCATGAATTCAGACATAGATTATATGCAAATAAGTTGTATGCAAAAAGGTTGTATGCAAATATGAAAATGTGTTATATGTAAACTTAGATACGAGCTTTGTACCTATGCATGCAAACTTATGAGTAAATTATCCTTGGAAATATGTTGCTTAGGCTTGGTTAGATTATTGCACAAATCATTTTATTACAAGTGGCATAAGTAAGGGACCATTCCGAACCCAACGGTTTGAGGTCTTCCTTTGCGAGGGGTGAGTGCGGCCTTAAATCTTTGTCCCGGTTCACACCGGGTGGCGACTCCATTATTCTCCGGTTTAGTCCCTCGCGGGCTACTCCGTACTCCCAACCGGGCCACGAGCCCGGAACAGCATGCGTCGCCCAGTTTCTGTGTCCCACACTCATCCATTTCTTCAGGTCTTTTCTCTCCCCCTTCCATCTTTTCCTCATCAAATAATATTTCGTTAAAATCCTCTCCGCAAATCCAAGACAAGTAAAAAAGGCCTGATAATATTCTCAAAAGTTCCCATGTGTGTCTCTTCTAAGATGCTTCTGGGTGGCCGTAGACCCCATAGAACCTCCAGGTAAACCCTTCCTTGCTCTTTACAATAGCATCAATGTGGTGCATGCTATACGAAACAACATTCACATTGAGTTCCATGTTCCATAACAACGCTAAGCCTCCACTACTTCCTTTCCTATTTATAGCCAAACAATTTTCAAAACCGAGTTTGTTGCTGACCTTAATGACCTGATTTTCCATCAATTTTTTCTTACTCAAAAAAACTAACTCTGGACCTTTGCTGTGCAGGATCTGCCGCATGGCTCAAAACGTCCGAGGGTTCCCCAACCCTCGAATGTTCCAGCATAAGATTTTCATAATGCCCGGCGGGGCTGCCTTGCAGCCTCCACCGATAACTCATGTGTACCATCTTTCAAGCTGTCTCGAACTCCTTCCACCAGTTGTCATATTTCCCCATCTTTGGTTATGTTTCGAAAAATCGGGGCTGTTACAGTAGCCTTATCCTCACCTGAATCTTCTTTCTTTCTTCTATTGTTTTCCAAAGTTGAACCAAAAGTGTTTTCCTCAAAACCTCTTTTCTTCACCAGCCCATTTCGATCAACAAGCGAGAAATTTGTCACTCTGGCTATCTTTTTGAATTTTATAGGTTGGGGAGATGAGTTTGGGTTTTGGTTTTCTTTCTCACCGGGTGGCTGATTTGCTTGGGCTATTTGGGCCTGTAATGGAATGGGATCAAGTGGTATAAAATCCATGACTCCTTTTGGTTTCCCTGTGATAATTTTTTCTCCATCCTCATTACCTACTTTCCCCTCTTGAAATGGACCCTTATCATATGTATCTGATGATAACAGGCCTCTATCTGCAGGTTCCCCCTCGTTTTCTTGTGTTGTCCCATCAACTCCCTCAATTTCCATATCCCCAAAAGAGGTCGAGTCAACGCCAACTCCCCATCCAGCTGTAACAGCAGTAAGGCTTGTAGGGTTTCGTGTTTTTGGGTTCGGGTTGGTGCCAATTTCTGATGGGCCGGGTTTAATCTCCGGGTTAGGTTTGTGTGTTTGGTTTGTGTCTAGGTTAATTTGTGTTTGGTTGGTGGTTCACCGCTGCTCAGAAGTGTCAGCCGGCGGAGGCTGATAACTGGGGTACGAGGACCCATTCATGGCCCTCAGAAGGCCAGAATTTCCTTCATTTCCAGCAGAGATCTCCATTGGCAAGCTTGGGTCTTTTGTTTTTGCTTTTAGGGGTCCTTCATTATCACCCCCATCTCCGAGCAAATTTAAAAATGTCTCCCCCTGCTGAACTATCATCCAAGGCCCGAATTTAAAAGCTTTTTTGGCCGCACTTTCCTCCTCACTCCGAATAACCCCCACACAGTCCCTGAAGCTGTGACTGATAAGCCCACAGCTGAAGCAGAACTCCGGTAGTTTCTCGTAAAGCACATGAATTGTGGTTGTTGGTTCTGCAGGTTTTTGCTTCAAGAATAAACTTTTCCTTAATGGTTTGTCCACATCTATCTCCACCCTGATTCTAACAAACTTTCCCATCACATTGCATGTCTGGTCCTAGTCAACCTCAACTACCTTGCCGATCTGGTTTCCTAAGAACCTCGCTGCATTCTCATTCATACATAAAACTGGTAAATTATGAAGTTGGATCCAGAAATTTACCTTATCGAATTTCTGTTTAATAATCTCCCCAACACCTACAAGAGGTGTGAGGACAATGAATGAGTTGTCAAAATGCCAAGGGCCAGAGTTTAGAATTCTTCTACGGTCGGTCTCGCAAGAGAAGCGAAATAAGAACTTGTTATGACCTATCCCTTCTACCTTGACCCAATGGATTGTTCTCCACACAAGCAGTATAGTGTGTAATACAAATATTACAAATATTTTCAAATGGTAGTTACAAAGGAAATCTGAATTTGGCTTAATCTCAGCCCAGCAGACCCTCAGTGAGCAGAACAGACCCTCACGGCAGACCCACGCAGCAGACCCTGAGAAGCAGACCCACGCAGCAGATTAGACCCTGACGACAGATCCTGACAGCAGACCCTGACGAGGAGGTTCAGACCCTATTGAGCAGACACACGGATGTGTCTGACGGCAGACCCTGAATTTCAGATGCTGAGGTATGATTCAGACCCATGACGAGCTTCAGACCCAACGATGATTCAGACCCTGAGCGAAGCGCGTCTGGCGTCAGACCCTGAAGTGTTGTATGTCTGGCGCTGAAAGTTTTGTGCCTCTGTCTCTGAACGACTGCTGAAGTCGAGCCTTTGACGATGATGCCTCTGACGCGAACCTCTGAACACGAGGAAGCCCTGAAGAAGCCTCTGACCGAACCTCTGAAACGCGAGGAAGCCCTGAAGAAGCCTCTGATGAAGGCGACTGATCCTGAAGAGATGGAACCGAACCGAACCACTGCTTCATTATTCCGAGGCTTGTTGATGTCAACGATATCCTTAAAACAAATTCGTCCCCTACCGATGGTGTAGTAGAACGAGAGACGATTGTTTCCTAGGATGCAACGAAAAACGAACGAGTAAGGGCACCACCGAACTCGTATCCAACGAACCACTAAAGTGTTTGAACTCTTCCAAAAACAAAAGAAAACAAAATGCTCTGATCTGTATTGTGCGTTGTCTCTCTCCAAAACTGAAATACACTGCCCTCTTTAAATAGAAATTGAACACGTCATTCATGAGTGAGAGACCTTCCATTTGCTTGTAACCACCAAGTTAAATAATATCATTAATTCAACTGTTATGGTACTTCAAAAGGCTTGGAAAAATAAAGAGACTTGCAAAAATTGGCTGGGCCGGGCCTGCACAATTTGGTCCGGCATTCGTGTACGCAGGACGCGCGGGTGCACACGAGCCAAGCCTGTTTGGATTTTGATTTGCACCCCCGCTGCGCGCGCACGTAGAGAGATCCTCTATCATTATAACTCTTACCCATCTACATATGAGCAATCATATATAAGCACAACTTCTCTCTAATAGCTTTCCCATGTGGGACAAGCACATTTCTCTTTATTTTCCAACACCAATATGTGAACTTTGAGCAACAATTTCTCATTCACCCAAGCACCGTTTTAAGCATATGAATATACCATTTTGAACTACTCACGGATGAGTATCTGAATCATTCAATAACAACCACTAACACGAAATGGACCATGCTTGAAATTGTGCCTCAAAATGCTTACTCATAAGCATTTTCCAACAATCCCCCACATGAATGAAATTGGCGAAAAAACGTCAAATAAAAATATTTTATAAAACATTTTATTTTGACCTAGAAGAGTTCAACGGTTCAACAACTGCATATGATAGGTAGGCCTCAGCCTCTGAACATTCCCTTGTGAAAATATATCTCATTTACTGGCTGACAGTGGACGCGATGTCATTGTACTGTACTGCCGTTCATGTAAATGGAAAACATATATCACACAGATATTTTACCTAACACATCTGAGTTCTCATTATTATGTTCATTTTGGCCATGAACATCAACCTGGTTCTGCGAGAGTTTCTACGAATTGAGCCCTGTACAATTCCCTTTGAAGCGGCCCCACTTCTCTATCACATATGTGATTTCTTATTTAAGAGTATCTTGTAATACTCTGCTCGGATTCCCGACGCATAAGAATCATTAAAAGCCTTTGCTTAACCTCTATCCATACGAGCATCACTGTTTCATTTCACCATAGGAATGGACTATAGGGTAACCCCCACAGTGAACCAATTATGTCTTTTACGAGTAGGTTATCCCTTTGAACCTAGATCTCGGGATCTCCAGTCAACAAGGTTGAGTTTTCCTTCGTAATAAACATTTATCTAATGGGCTTTAGTCTCATTCCCCTCGATGATTTCACAACTAACTCTATGTTTAACCCTTTGGTTAGCGGATCCACAATGTTATCCTTTGACTTTATATAGTCAATCGAAATAACTCCAGTAAAGAGTAATTGTCTAACGATATTGTGTCTACGACGAATATGTCTATATTTACCATTATACATATTGTTATATGCCCTTCCAATTGCAGATTGACTATCGCAATGAATGCATATTGATGGCACTGGCTTATGCCAACTTGGAATATCCTCTAGAAAATTTCGAAGCCATTCTGCTTCTTCAACACACTTATCTAATACAATGAATTCTGATTTCATTGTAGATCTGGCTATAACAGTCTGTTTGGAGGATTTCCATGATATAGCTGCACCTGCTAGTGTAAACACATAGCCACTGGTAGACTTTGAGTCTTTCATGTCAGATATCCAATTAGCATCACTGTATCCTTCGATTACGGCTGGATATCTATGATAGTGCAACCCATAATTACGAGTAAAACGTATGTACCTAAGTACTCTCACTATTACTTTCCAGTGATCAACTCCTGGATTACTCGTATATCTGCTGAGCTTGTTTACTGTACATGCTATATCATGCCTTGTACAACTCGATAGATACATCAAACTCCCGATCACTCTAGAGTATTCTACTTGAGATATACCATATCCCATATTATTTGATAGATGTAGACTCACATCTAAAGGAGTTCTAGCCACAACAGAATCATCATTGTTGAATTTACCAAGAATCTTGTCCATATAGTGCGACTGATCAAGAATAAGTCCATCTGGACTTCTCGAGATCTTTATTCCCATAATGACATCTGCTATACCCATGTCTTTCATGCCAAACTTAGATTTCAGCATATTCTTGGTAGATTTCACCATTTTAACATTACTCCTGACAATCAATATGTCATCAACGTAGAGACGTAAAATGACATAGCCAACTTCCGTCTCTCTGCCATAAATGCATTTATCACATTCATTGATTTTGAAACCATTTGCCAACATGGTGTCATCAAACTTTTTATGCCACTGTTTCGGAGCTTGTTTCAATCCATACAAGGATTTAACTAACTTACAGACTTTCTTTTCTTGTTCTTATGGCCATGTTCAACAATATTTTCCTTGGCCTCATGAGATATTCCTCTCTTGTCAGATACTCGGTTATCTTCCTCAATTTTGAGCTTAAGAACCAAGTCTTCAATGCTCATTTCTTTCCGTTTATGCTTTAGATAATTCTTGAAATCTTTCCAACCAGGTGGTAGTTTCTCAATTATCGAGGCTACTTGGAAGGTTTCACATAAAACCATCTACTCAGCATGAATTTCTGCTAGAATAATCTGCAGTTCTTGTACTTGGCTTAACACAGTTTTGGAATCAACCATCTTAAAATCTAGGAAACGGCCTACGACAAATTTCTTAGTACCGGCATCCTCAGTTTTATATTTTCGATCTAAAGATTCCCAAAGCCCTTTTGCTGTTTTCATTCCGGCGTACACATTGTACAAGGAATCACTTAGCCCATTCAGCACATAATTCCTACATAGGAATTCAGAATGTTTCCAAGCATCGATCGCACTGATCACTTGGATATCAATCTCACCCTCCGTGGGTACATGAGCATCTTCCTTTAGGAACCTCACAAGGTTTAATGTGGTCAAGTAGAAAAACATTTTCTGTTGCCACCGTTTGAAATTATGTCCACTGAAATTTTCTGGTTTTTCCGCGGCCGGATTGACATGGCTCACATGTCCAACAGGTTGTCTAGCCATAGAGGCAGCAACACCTTGGCCAGCCACATAGGCTTCCAAATTAAGCCCAGAGGCTGAAGCATGTTGGCCAGCCGAAGAGGCTGCCACATTCAGATCTACTATGTTTGGACTGTTTTCCATATCCACAAAGTCGAATTTGTTTTAAGACTGTAATACAAATATTACAAATATTTTCAAATGGTAGTTACAAAGGAAATCCGGATTTGGCTTAATCTCAGCCTAGCAGACCCTCACGGCAGACCCACGCAGCAGAGCAAACCCTGACGGCAGATCCTGACAGCAGACCCTGACGATGAGGTTCAGACCCTGTTGAGCAGACTCACGGATGCGTCTGACGGCAGACCCTGAATTTCAAATGTTGAGGTATGATTCAGACCCACTACGAGCTTCAGACCCAACGACGATTCAGACCCTGAGCGAAGCGCGTCTGGCGTCAGACCCTGAAGTGTTGTACGTCTGACGCTGAAAGCTTTGTGCCTCTGCCTCTAAACGACTGCTGAAGTCGAGCCTCTGACGATGATGCCTCTGACGCGAACCTCTAAACACGAGGAAGCCCTAAAGAAGCCTCTGACGTAACCTCTGAAACGAGGAAGCCCTGAAGAAGCCTCTGATGAAGGCGACTGATCCTGAAGAGATGGAACCGAACCGAACCACTGCTTCATTATTTCGAGGCTTGTTGATGTCAACAATATCATTAAAACAAATTCGTCCCCTACCGATGGTGCAGTAGAACGGGAGACGATTGTTTCCCAGGATGCAACGGAAAACGAACGAGTAAGGGCACCACCGAACTCGTATCCAACGAACCACTAAAGTGTTTTAACTCTTCCAAAAACAAAAGAAAACAAAATGCTCCGATATGTATTGTGCATTGTCTCTCTCCAAAACTAAAATACACTGCCCTCTTTAAATAGAAATTGAACACGCCATTCATGAGTGGGAGACCTTCCATTTTCTTGTAACCACCAAGTTAATTAATATCATTAATTCAACTGTTATGGTACTTCAAAAGGCTTGGAAAAATAAAAAGACTTGCAAAAATTGGCCGGGCCGGGCCGTACAATTTGGTCCGGCATTCGTGTACGCAGGACACGCGGGTGCACACGAGCCAAACCTGTTTGGATTTTGATTTGCACCCCCCTGCGCGCGCACGTAGAGAGAGCCTCTATCCTTATAACTCTTACCCATCTACATATGAGCAATCATATATAAGCACAACTTCTCTCTAATAACTTTCTCATATGGGACAAGCGCATTTCTCTTTATTTTCCAACACCAATGGGTGAACTTTGAGCAACAATTTCTCATTCACCCAAGCACCATTTTAAGCATATGAATATACCATTTCGAACTACTCACGGAGGAGTATCTGAATCATTTAATAACAACCACTAACACGAAATGGACCATGCTTGAAATTGTGCCTCAAAATGCTTACTCATAAGTATTTTCCAACATAGTGTTCCGAAAAGCTTATTTGTTTACAAGTTTGGTGGACATCACCTTCCCAGCTAGACAAAAACCCAACATTTTCTCTCATTCCTCTTCAATCCGCTTTGGTAGGCTTAGAACTCCCTCACTTTCCTCCTCAATAGTAATAGTAAGTACTCCGCACAAACTTACTAACTCTTCTGTCTCCATCCCTTAATACAAACGTAAAAGCCTCGCCACTCACCGAGGAGCGATATAAAGAGAGCCACCAATAGCTCTAAGAAAACTTCCACTCGTCCTACTTTTCCAGAGAAAAGTTAAGAGAGAGAAGACGAGGGGATGAACTTAAATTACTTGAATTGTAAGTGACCAATATATACATGGCCTTTTTATTATTTGTGATTGCAATGACTAAAATTAATTAATACAAAGTGGAGAATTATTGAAAGTAAATTCTTTGTATTAATATTTTCGAATAAAAATTTAAAATTCGAATTTCGCTTACAGGGGAAATTAGGTTATCATCTAATTAAAAAAACAAAAAAAATTCCGTATTTAAACAAATCCGAAGGATGGAAATGAAATAATCCAATTTTTTTTTCTTGTTTTCCTTTCTATTTGTTGAGTTGAGTTGAGTTGAGAGCCGCTTTCACGGAACAAAATTGGGTTATGGACCTAAACCCTAGAAAGTAAAAACCTCGCAGTCCTTTCTCTTTCAATTCGTTCTTCGAAATCAAGCGAAGACGACCAAAAGGGAAACCAAAATTGCAGCAGCAGAGTGAGCAAACCCTAATTTCAACAAAATGTCGATGTCAAAGAGTTCGAAGATGCTTCAATTTATAAATTACCGGATGCGCGTCACGATCCAGGACGGCCGCCAGCTTGTCGGGAAGTTTATGGCCTTCGACCGCCACATGAACCTCGTCCTCGGCGACTGCGAAGAGTTTCGCAAGCTTCCTCCCGCCAAGGGTAAGAAGAACAACACTAACGAGGAGCGCGAGGACCGCCGCACTCTCGGCCTTGTGCTTCTCAGGGGCGAAGAGGTAATTTCCATGACCGTCGAGGGCCCTCCTCCTCCTGAAGAGTCACGAGCCAAGGCCGTGTCGGCTGCTGCCGTTGCTGGTCCAGGTATTGGTCGCGCTGCTGGTCGTGGTGTCCCCACCGCTCCCCTTGTTCAAGCCCAGCCTGGCCTGGCTGGGCCCGTTCGTGGTGTTGGTGGGCCCGCTCCCGGTATGATGCAGCCGCAGATCTCGCGGCCACCGCAGCTCTCTGCTCCCCCAATGTCTTACCCACCTACTTCAGGTGGGCCCCCTGTGATTCGACCACCGGGTCAGATGCCGCCTAATGCTTACCCAGGACAGGGTCCACCAATGGGGCGGGGTCCACCACCACCGGCTTTTGGTATGAGGCCGCCTCAGCAGTTCCCTATGCCACCTCAGCAGTTTGGGCAGAGACCAATGATTCCGCCGCCACCTGGGCCGATGATGAGAGGACCTCCGGGTGCCCCACCAAGGCCAGGAATGCCCAACGCACCACCTCCTCGTCCTGGGATGCCGCCTCCACCCGGTGCTCCTGTCTTTCGTCCGGGCATGCCACCTCCACCACCAAATGCTCAGCAGCAACAGAATCAGCAGCAACAGTGAGGGGTGTGTTTCTATTCCATAATTGCAATTAGATTTGATTGATTGCTTTAATTATTGTTAGTCTTTGCACATTTATTATTAATTTACTGGAAAGCTTATATGTTATATTGGTTAGTTGATGTGTTTGTATGCTGCTTGCTACCTTGTTGCAATTATAGGGTTATTATCTATGGGAGTCCAAATTGTATCGTCTTGTTGAAATATCTTTTCCTTTTAAAATGAATTTTTACTGTTATCACAAGGTATCATGCTTGTTTAGGGATCAACTTCTAGAATTTTAGATGTTTGGTATGGGTGTGTTTTGCCATACTTTTTACCTCAATGAGTCCACGTATCATGTCTTGCTATACTGTTTGCCTCTTCTTGCTATACTTTTTGCCTGTAGTATTCTAGTGTTTCTATAGTTGCTTTTGTATCATTTATCCTCTGTCTTCGGCAATGAAATGTAGGTAATATGGGATGTGTATTCTGCATTTCGCTTGTACTCATAGGAACCTCTGCAAACTGTATTTGTGTAGCAATATGGCTTGAAGTCTATAATCAACTAGTAAATATCCTCTAATATAGGCAAAACTTCTTTATAGGTTTTGAGATGCTTGCACACCAATGTGTTCACGGACACCTACCTACTCAGGAAGTCACATATTTCATGTTGCTGTATTTGAAAGAGAAACCAGTGGGTTGCACTCTCTCTGATATTCTTAACACACTTTAGATGTTTTCCTCTGATGTCTTTTCTCACTTTTAATAATCCAGTAGAAAGATTTTTCAAAAGCATTCTCGAGGCTTGATGTAATGGCTGTAAAATGTTGTATATATTTGGAAATGTCCCCGCTATGGTTCAACTTCAAAGACATTCTTTAGGCTTGCCGATTATGCCTTAAGAGTTTCAAAATCAAGTCAGTACTTCTAGGATTGCAACAATAAAAGCCATTCCTTACACCTTCTTCGCTTTTAACTATATTGGTAGAGAATATCAAAGGACAAACTCAGCATTTTTAATTATAAAACATGAAAATTTGTCTGCCTAAATTAATTTGTTCCGCAAACTAGAGACTATGGTAATATGGTATGGAGGAGAAGATGATCAATGCAGCAATGGTTCAGTGACTTCTTTTGCATAGGACAGCACAAGAATGAGATTGGCACATATTCTTTATATTCTAGTTATAACCATATTATGAGAAATATCCGGTAATTTTGCACTTGAGATTGTGACACCTGATCAAACACCAGGTTTCCTGCCTTGGTTTCATTGGGTATATAACACCCAAGGAGTTTTAGGTGTAATGCCTTGTAGCAACATTTTTTTTTATTAGCCTGTTTATTTTTTATTTGTTTTTTTAGCGGTTGCAACACAAATAGAGACCTTGTTTATAAAGCATCAATATTAAACCATACAAAGCCCTATCTTTGATAACCCTAAATCAACATTTCAATATGTCATCAGTTTACCTCCAAATACATTCAAAACCACCCCTATAACTTTTCAAAATACTATAATGGCATTCAGGTTTATATCCCTTCGTCAAATTATCCGCCATATTTGCCAAATTAATTTGATAATGTGCTTTCCACATTTTTCAGTTTGTTTCATACATAGCTCACTGTTTGTGCATGTGTTATTGTTAGTTTTCATTTTAAAAGTAAAAGTTCTAAATATTGGCACGGTTCCAAGTTATTTCCTTGGTTATCTGATATCTCATACTCTGCAAATACTTTGTGGGAGTTTTGACCTTATATGATTGATGAAGTTGCCATGTTCTTAACTTTTGTGAGTTGTTGCCGTGTCCTTCCACATTTGGGGTTTTTGTCATGTACATGTCTTGCATTGTTCTACGAAGTTACTAACTGTAAAACTGCAATGCTTCTTGCTTTCTATTACCATATCTTTTCTTGTAGATGAACTCTTCTTGATTAGAAAATGAATTGCATTTTTTATTGTAGCAGAGGACTCGAGCGGTGAAGATTCTCAAATCGGAATGTTCCTAATCCCACCATATCTGGCTTTGAGTTTGCTTGTGGTTCGGACTAATGCAGTTCTTTGGCACTCCCTTAGTTGAGGATTTTGATGATGTTATTAGTAGTACACTATGTCATCCTAGTAGTTTTTTGTGCCTAAAAATGAGTTGCCGTAGACTAAATACATTGTTGGTTTTAAGCTAATATTAAACCTATTTTATTCAGTGTATGACTGGGTAGGTTGGGTCTCTCTCTCTGACACGTTTTTGTTTGTTGCATTCTCTCTCTCTCTCTCTCTCTCTTTTATTTGTTGAATTTACATGGACATTTTCTACATTCATTTCGTTTTCTTCTCGTATTGTTATCATTAGCTCCTCTATTTTCTACTTCAAAATATAGATTATGTTCACTTTCTTAATTTTAGCCACTCACAATATTCCAAGGAGTGTGATTTTTGTCCCCAAGAGACGTGGCTTGATGGTTTAAGGTTCAGGATCTCATCTTGAGATTTTGGGTTTGAATCCAGAGTGTATTTCTTGTAAGAGTCTGAGACTGTCAGAGATTTTAGCTGCTTCGTTTAAACATAGAAGGGATGGTTTGACGTTGGAATTTCTAATGCTTTCAAAAAAAAAAAAATGTCTCTTGACAGTTCATCAATTGTTCTTCTTGGAAGGCCTCTGATCAAAGAATTGAAGGGAAGAACATGGACTCAGTTCAAGTTAGGTCTGAGTAAAATTCACAAGCAAGGTCGAGTAGGAAGGTCATGTATATTAGATTTGATTGAAATAAAGTTTGCAAGGTTAGGTAAAATTCATAGTAAAATTGAGATACGGTTCCGTAATGCTCATAGCAAGTTCAAGCAAAATAATATAGTTTAAAATCAGCAACCTTATAAAATGTCAACTCTCTCTAGTGTATATGCATTTAACTGAGCATAATTTACATTTGTCTTTCAAATTTATGCAGATCCAAATGCTCATTTTCCAATTATTTTCTTTCATACAAAATTGGTATTTTTATGAGATTGCTAAAAAAAATAGTTGAAAATAAATTTTACAAAATAGGGTTATATACATCTTTTGAGAGGGATTTAAAGCATCAGTCATTCCACAATTAAGTGGGTTCGGGGTGGCTGGAGCCACCTGTAATGCCATGTGGTACAATCGCGTCCGTTGGATTGCAATTCAGTGTATGCTTTTTAAAAAGAAAAAGAAAAAGAAAAAAAATAATCATTTTTTTGTATTTTCTAAATTAACACGTGAGTCGTTGAATGCAACGGCCCGTATTGAGCCACGTTGCTATTGGAGGCGCTGCAATATATGTTGGAATATAACTATTTATATTTTGTTTATGTCTAGATGATGTTTCGACTCTTTTTAGTGTTGAAATTATAATATATTTTCATAAAACCGAACAAAGAAAGAATATCGTGTTAAATATTTACAACAACCAATATAGAGTTAAATCAAATTTCTTATAATATAGATTCCAAATAATTTGTGGTTTGATTTGGAAACATTTGATTGTCGTTGTATTCGATCAAATATTTTTTTTTGGTTGGTTTAATCAGAGTATTGTTTAATAACGGGAGTTGGTTTCATTCTTAGCAGACTATTAATTTATCCTCGGCAAAGTAGTAATTTGGGGCTGCTCTGCTCTATCACAGAAATGATTAGTAGATTCCTGATTGTAATTAAAAACAAAAAAAAACAAAAAAAACCTCTCAGTTTTCATTAATTAATAAATGTAAAAATTAATGCCCTGGATAGATAACGTCGCACATTTAACAATGAGAAGTGGGGCCCTTTGAAGAATCAACCAATAAAAAAAGTCAAAGGAAAAAGTAAGGGCAGTAAAGTAAATAAACAAAACAGCAACGGCTAGTTGGAGGATTAACGTTAGAAGCACGCTCCCCGAAGAAATCTCTCTATCTCTCTTGCTACTTCACTTTAATTATGTGCAGTCTCCAGTTCCAATTGGCTTGAGAGTCAGAATTAGATTTGAATGAATGACGAGAAAGGAGCTTGCTTCGGAGGCAAGAAAACAAACCATGAAAATCTTGAAGAAAACCATTAACATTTTCAGGAAAAAAACCTCACCCAGAGGTGTTACACTCTTAAAGCTCAAACCACGACGCCGTCGTTTCCTTTTTTTTTTTTTTGTCTCATTTCCCCGCATTGCTTGTTTTTTATTTCCTTTTATTTATTTATTTGCTGTGTGTGTGT
The DNA here is from genome assembly GCA_019454045.1 of Zanthoxylum bungeanum. Lineage (NCBI taxonomy): Eukaryota > Viridiplantae > Streptophyta > Magnoliopsida > Sapindales > Rutaceae > Zanthoxylum > Zanthoxylum bungeanum. The sequence continues at coordinate 46,978 of SKCR01013114.1, forward strand.
AGGTTGTTGATCTGTGAATAAAAAGTGATGAATGAGTGATTAATTAATTATGTTTTGGTACAGAGGCTTTGAGGGAGAGCAAGAGGGACATGGCTACTGCTACTAGAGGTACGTATGTATGTATGGAATTGTTAATCTTGTTAGGGAAATCAAACCCACATTTCAAAATTATTTCTTTTTGAGTTTCTCAGGGCATTTCTAGTATGCTTGTGCTTATGAATCACTCACTACTTGATTAGATTTCCCGAGAATAAGTACTGATATGAGAATAGTTTTATTCAAAACTGTTAGTAGTTCAAAAACTTGTTAAAGAAACGATCCTATTTGTGGATGTTCATAGCATTTTTTCCCCATCTTCCTGCAGTCTTTATTCTCTGTCTGTGGTAATGTGTTATTTGATTTTGTAGGTATTGAACGTGAGATTGCAGCTCTTCAATTGGAGGTATGTTACTCTGCCTCTCACGGTTTTCATTTTCGTTGAACTTATATGTCTATATTAAAAGCTTTACTCTGGTGTAATTTTCAGGAGAAGAAATTGGTTGCAGAGATCAAGAAAACTGCTAAGACTGGGAATGAGGTAAGTTTATCTTGTGGTGCAATATTTATGCAAGGATGAGTTGATTTATTGTTGAGATAATAACCCCCACTTATTTCAAATATGATGTTTACATTAGGAATTTGCATCACTTACCCATTAAATTTTTTTTTTTTTTTTTGGTTGAATAAATTTGGCTATGCTTCTTGGTGTTTTTGTAGTATATTTTGGTCTGAACTTTGAATAGCTTTTCTTGCTAGAGCTTCATGGTCCCATGAACGTCCAGATGAGGTGTAGCCTCAATACTGGACATTTCTGAATTTTATTTTTGAGGCAGATGTTTTGTTGACCTCTGTATCAGAAACTCTCAATGTTAACCAGAGTTTGGTAATTCTGTTGTGTGTTATGAGGTGTATTTAGGTCATAATCTTTTAATAATTATTTCTTCCTAAAACATCATGATGCCATGAATTGGTGTGTAGCCTCAATACCAGGCATATGTGAATTTCATGTTTGAGGTATAATGGAGCTTCTTAAGCTGAACAAAATCTAGACCACTGTCCATTTTAAGGAAGATGTGTAGCCTCAATACCAGGCATATGTGAATTTCATGTTTGAGGTCTAATGGAGCTTCTTAAGCTGAACAAAATCTAGACCACTGTCCATTTTAAGGAAGATGTAGCTTTTATTTGTGTTAAATGAGATTGAAGTTTGTGTCAATAATTGGTAGGCTTGGCTCATTAAGTAGCCAAATAATTTTGCTGTTGTTCCCTATCCCATAGCTTGCAGTTTAACTCGGTTGCTTCGGTCTAAAATAGCTATCTCAGTTAATTTACTTATTATTTAGGCTGCTACTCGAATATTGGCTCGTCAACTTGTTCGGCTACGCCAACAAATAACTAATTTGCAGGGGAGTCGTGCCCAAATCAGAGGCGTAGCAACTCATACACAGGTTGTTGAACACTACAAGCAAAATATTGTAAATATGATGTAAAATAAATTATTTTTTCTAATGTTTATTAGAATCATTGGGGCAATCATTATTTCATTCACAGGCTCTATATGCTAGTACTTCGATTTCTACTGGAATGAGAGGCGCAACCAAAGCAATGGTGGCAATGAACCAGGTATGCATTTCAGCATTGGGATTATTACATTGGGTGCTTCACTAATCATTTAAATCATGGACTATATATTATCTACAGTACATCAACATGAATATTTCTTAATTAGCAGTCTAGTCCTTGCTCCTTGTGTTTAAGTGTGTCAACAACAAAGACAAAAATAAGAACTCCGTAATATGAGTTAAATGATATATTTGGCCCTGATTCTTTTTTCATAGGTATTTGCGAGCTGGAAGTCGTTGTAATTTGTAATTGTTGTCTTAGTAGTGCAGTATTTCTTTTATCTTTCATTTAGCTTTATCGCTTGTTTCAAAAGGTTACAATTATGTCATCTATCTTCCCTTTTTCCAGAAAATGCAACCTGCAAAGCAAGCTAAATTGATCAAAGAATTCCAGAAGCAGTCGGCACAAATGGACATGACGGTAATATTTTATGTTTTTCAGAATATATATATTTTACTTATTTTCACCTTGCAATTTTTCAAGTCTCGTCAGTTCTTTTGTTTAGCAATTGAGTAATTCCTAGGTATAGCAAATATTGATCAGTTGATAGTTGTCTGGGAATTGCACTTTGGCATGCAGCTCATAGTTGAATGGGTTTGAATGGATTCAAAACAGTGTAGAGTTCCTTCCTATGCCATTTGCTATATAATTTTTGCATCATCTATAATGGGTTCTCCTGACTTGCCCTTATTAATGTGCACTCTTCCGTTTTATAAATAACCATTGTTTCCTTTACAGATTGAGATGATGTCAGAGTCTATTGATGAAACTTTAGACAAAGACGAGGCTGAAGAGGAAACGGAGGAACTCACCAACCAGGTGGATATATCGAAATTATTATTTCATTATCTTTGCTGTTTTCTTTTTCACCTGTAGCATGGTCTGCTACCATGGGTCATTGATTAGCATTATTGATCTGCAGGTGCTTGATGAGATCGGTGTGGATATTGCATCTCAGGTTGGTTTCTTTAATTCATGTGCATTCTCCTCCCTCTCTTTCTTTTGTTTCTGTTTTGTGAATTTTCACTGATGTTCTTACAATTATATGATCTTGGTCTTTATTGAACAGTTATCTTCAGCTCCAAAAGGTAGGATTGCATCAAGGAACACTCCTAATGCTGTTACAAATGCTCCTAAAACCAATACTAGGTATGTGCCACGCTCCCTTTTGGTTGTTAGGTGTCAGAACTTGGGAAAACTTGTTTTCCAATTGATATTGAGTGACCTTTTTCTTTTTATTTTCATTTTTAGCTTGAAATCTCTGACTGCTGTTATTTATTATCTTCATGCAGTTCTGAATCTGCTGATGTTGAGGATCTTGAAAAGAGATTGGCCTCCCTTCGACGCATCTGATCCGAAATGCATAGCAGTCAGTCCTGTTCAGAGTCTGCCTCTTTTTTATGTAAATTTTCTTTGTAGTATAAAATGGATACAATGCATGAGAGCTTGGAATAATTGTATTGCTGGATTGTTATATAATATAAATATATGTGTGTTACTGATACTGATGAAACCCTAAAACTTATAAGATATTTTGCTGTAGTTAACCTATTTAGCTCCTGTTTCTTGATTTTGTGATATGTAAAATTTACCAAAATTATATCTAATGAGCAATGTCGCCTCACTATATGATATGCATCTGCACACGTGGAGGCGTAATGCTGGAATGCGATGAATAGGATTAAAACGATGGGGAATCTAGAGTAGGTAACTTTGCCAACACTTGAAATTAAACATGGTGCTGGGTCCTAGGAAATATGTCTTTGAGTTCAGTGATGTATTTCTTATAAGAATTCGGGGAAGTCGGAGTATAATATGATGCTTTATTATTTATTATCCTCTGTTTTACGTGTTATGTCCAATAAGCATCATTCTTAAAGTCAATCTTATAGTAGAATGCGTTATTTGTAGCATGCACATGAGTGGTCTTCGAAACAGTCTACACAGACAGTCGATACCCTTAAATTTAGGCCAAAATTAGGTGTCACAAATCTTTAAAAAACAAAAAAGGTTAATACTCATTGTATTAAGATGAACAACAAAAATCTCTCTTTTTATTGATAAGGGGTTACATATTTTAGAAATTCATTTAGGATCCCAAAAAATATAGGCACTGTACCTTACACATGTCATACATATTGGGATACTTACACCCATTATTTCGGTCTCCACCCATTTAATGGATAGTTTAGATAACCGAAAAGGCTGATGATCCACAATAAATCCATTTATTATTGCATGAAATCTAATACTAACTTATTTTACTTAACATACAAATAATTTACATGATGACACTTATACTGAAGAGCATTTATGTGTCAAAGATAAACATTCCAACCAATCCCTAAATTTATATGTAAACTCACCAATTATAAAAAGTTAATTCATAACATGGGTTTAGAACCTCTCATAACCTTAGAGGACAAAAGGAACTGGATTCTTAACAATCAAGATACCTTGAACACTCAAAAAAAAAATTCATTGAATACAAAAACATTATATGAAACGCACTTAGAATAGCTTCCTTGTTTGAATGGAGATAAAGAAATCTCCACTACTACTGGCTTAAGTATTGGATGACCTTTTAATTTATGAGTATATCTCACTTTTTCCAATTCCAAAATCAGTAAGATTCTTAAAAGGATCGCCATCTATCATCCTGATAGAGTGTCGAAGTCAACATGGAGCTCCAAAAGTAAGCTTTCAATATCGACTCTGGAATCGATGTAGCTATTATTTTTGGCTCAGTTCGCCTCCTTCACATGTTCTTGAAGGTATAGTCCTCTCGTTCCCTTTAGCCTTATTGTTGCTCACATATCAAAACTAATTTTTCTATATATAGTTTTTTTTTTTATATATTTATAAGACGACCGTGAGACCTGCAATATTTTTATGGAACAAAAATTTACGTAATAAAGTATCGAAGTGTCCAAAAAAGTGTGTGAGGTGAGAATGTTTCGAATAATGTGTGGGTAGCAAAAAAAGATATAATTAGTAATGAAGAAATTAGAAAGAAAGTTTGTGTAATACCGATTGAGGATAAGAATAGAAAAATACGACTAAGATGGTTCAGATATATTCAACATAAACCTTTAAGTGTTTCAATAAGAAAATATGAGCAAACAGTGTTGTTATAATGTATGAGAAGACCTAAGTTAATATATAGACAAAAAATAAAATAAAAACAGACATAACTTTTATAGAATTTAATAAAATAAAGATCTTTGGCATCAAAAATTCCATAAAATCTATGTAACCAACTTCACATAATAAGAAAGCAGTTTGTTAGATTTGATTTGGTTATAGTTGTTTTAGATTTATATAGGTAAATCATTTATTTATTCTCAACCTATATTTTTTCCTATCGGTTAATTATTTACATATATTTATACACACACTTATACTATTAACTATAATGTAAATAGATTATTCTCCTTAATGAGCTCTCATTGATTTATGTGAACTCATAATCATTTTCCATTAATTATTAATGTTATTACCATTAAAAACTTGCTCATCAATCATCGAAACCAACATATTATTACCATTACAATTATGAACAATAAATGTCAATATTAATATTTAATGATAACAAGCAATTTTTTGTAAGCTAAAATGTCTGAGCAAACCAAAAAAAAAAAAAAAAAGGTGCTCCTAATAATATTAATGCCTGACATTAATGAATCAAATGCACCCAAATTATATATATACACCCATATTATAATTATCTTAATTATTTCCTTCTGATGCTCGATATTTTTTTTAATCATATAAGGTCGGGAAAAATCAAAATTGTCCTTAACAATATTACATGCCTTTGGAATCAAAAATCAAGATTTGCATTTTGCTAACAGTCGGGATATCAGCAAGTCAAAACCCAGATATCAACATTAGCATGTACAAGTTCGTCTTTTTATGTTTTATACTTCTTTTATAACATATGCTCAATATTCAGTTGATTGTAAATAATAATCGACCCAGTGTGTGAGAAATGATGTCCTTTAAGATTTTAAATTTGATTTCTTTTTTGTAACATAAAATTATGTATATTTTATTATGTTAAATAATGAGATTTTTCTTAGAGAAATTATCAATGATTGATACTAAGTTTAATGTTTGGGTATTGGGAAGCTTTCATTAGATATCAAAGCAATTAGGTTATACTGTAACAAGATGATGAGTCATCCTTAAAAGACATAAAATTGTCTTGTTTCATCATATAATTACTAAGAGTAATTGAACAAGAATTACAACCATGAAGTATACACCGAGAATTAAAATGAGCATACGTATCGCGTGAATTCTAAACTAATTTAGTGTAATATATATTGAAGACAGCTCTGTGAGCTGTGCATGCAACTTGCATGCAGAAGATACCAAAAGCAAGGTTGAAAGAATTGGCAAGCTTTCCACTGAAAGCTTGAGTTGAAAAATTTGCCAAAATCGTGTGGCACTGTTCACACGGTTTTGGGCACTATAAAATGGAGCTTTGAGAACCATTGTTATCATCTCAGAACTCATAAGTGAGTGTATAATAGAGAGTAAAGTATTTGAAAGTTTTTTGTAAAGCTTGATTTGTAAGCTTTGTAATTCTTTGTTTGGTGAGAAATAAAGAAGAGTTTTCTCTCAATTCACATCTATTGTGTGTGTTTTATCTCAACAAGTGGTATCATGAGCTAAGGTTACTCGTACGGATCCCGAAACTCAGAAACAGGGGTTCGGTTCGGAAAGTCGGTTCCGACGAAAGTTGTCGAAAATCGATTTTGAGCATACCATCAGACTTTTCACGGCGAGACGAGCTCGGTGGTATTTTCCGGTGATCGATCGGAGGTCCCAGCTGCCCACACGCGCCGCACGCACCGTCCAGAGGAGTCTGCACGCGCGCCCAGTCGCTCCACGCGCCGCACGCGCGCCCAGTCGCTCCACGCGCCGCACGCGCTCTGGAGGTTGAAGACGATCACGTCAGCAGCCTAGTCAGCCCACGTCAATGCCCAGTCAGTGACACGTCAGCGCCCAGTCAGCATCCCAGTCAGATGCCACGTCACATGTCACGTCATCGCCACGTCAGCGTACATGGTAATTTTCAGATAGGTCCTTGTACTTTTTGGAAATTACATTTTAGCCAATATACCTATTCGAAATTATATTTTAGTCCCTGAACTTTTCCATAATTGTACTTGGGCCCCTGAACTTTTGGAAATTGCACTTTGACCCTGTAATTTCTGAAATTTACAATTTGGTCCCTGTGTCGGATTTTGACCAACGAAGTGTCATTTCCACCATTTTTTACCATTCCGGCCGCAACAGTGAGCTCCGTTTTTTGAAATTCTGCTTAGAATTTTTATGATGGATGGGGGCAACGGAAAAATGGTTTTGTTAACCAGTACAAACTATTTCACATGGAGAGGAAGGATGAAAGACCTTCTGTATGTGAAGGACTATGATGGATCAGTATTTCTGGAGCAGAAACCAGAAGGAATATCCGATGAGAAGTGAGCATTTCACCAGAAAACATGCAGTACTATTCGTCAGTGGATCGACGACAGTATCGTGAACCATGTCAGTGAAGAGACAAATGCACGTGTTTTATGGAGAAAGCTGGAGGAGCTTTTCCGAGCAAAGACTGGCAACAACAAGTTGTACTACATCAAGAAGATGATGGGGTTGAAATACCAGGAAGGTACAGTTGTGGCAGACCACATCAACGATTTCCTCGGAACAATGAAAGAATTGTCTGGATTGGGCATAGACTTCGGAGATGAGGTAAATGGCTTAATACTTCTTAATACGTTACCAGAATATTGGGAAACATTCAGATCTACGGTGATAAATTCAACCACAGATGGGAAAGTCACTATGGAGATGGCAAAGACCAGGATCTTCGAGGAAGAAAAGAGGACGATAATGCAGGAGTCAGCATCAGCCTCAACCTCAGAAGCTCTAGTGACAAAAAAGAACACCAGAATGGGGAGGAGTAAAAGCCGAGGCCCATGTAGACCAGACAAGAACCGAGGTAAATCAAGAACTAAAGATATTGAGTGCTATCACTGCAAAAAGAAAGGCCATATGAAGAGGGATTGCTACAAACTGAAGAACGAGCAGTCCATGAGAGATTGTGACTCTAATCAAAAAAGAGTTGCTACTACCACCGACAATACCTCTATACAGTTCTTCATTATATATGAAGAAGATGTTGTGAATCTTACCAGCCACGAGACCAGTTGGGTGATAGATAGTGGCGCCTCTATACACGCCATATCTCGAAGAGACTTCTTTTCATCTTACACACCAGGAGACTACGGTGCTGTAAGGATAGGGAATGACAGACAGTCCAAAGCCGTCGGTATTGGAGACATCTGCCTTGAAACAGACAACGGGACAAGGCTAGTGTTGAATGGAGTCAAACACATCCCTGACATCCGGTTAAACCTGATCTCAACAGGCAAACTAGATGATGAAGGTTTCTGCAGAACCTTTAGTGACGGAACCTGAAAGCTCACTAAAGGATCAATGGTGGTGGCACGAGGTAAGAAAGATTCAACTCTGTATTTGATGCATGCTAAGCTTTCAAATAGTAGCATAAATACAGTCAACAGTAATTAGACAGCCGAGCTATGGCACAAAAAGCTCGGTCACATGAGTCAAACGAGGATGGAGATACTACGCAGGCAGAATGTTCTTCCCGAATTGAAGAACTCACACTTACGGAAGTGTGAACACTACATGGCTGGAAAGCAGAATAGAGTGTCATTCCAGAGCTCCCCGCC